>JASCZW010010519.1:0-36324 GCA_034211315.2 Aedes japonicus | reverse complement strand
GCTGCTGCATTGCTTTTCCATAAGTTGAGAGCTATTTAAGCAAATGTAACCAAATTTTAAATGTGGAGGATTTTGAAGGCGAAAAATGTTTTCATGGTGGCTTGAGACCCCTCCCGCCTCTAAAAAGGGAGGCGCCCATGCAAATGAAAAAACAGGTTTCTGCACTGAAAGTTAATTTTAGTTTATATTACAAAACCGAAAGTAATACTCACTAATCCATTCGTTGTTTTCAGCAACGAAACTGATTTGTTCTTTTTATGAAGATACATTCGTAATTAATTACACGCGCAACTGTCAAAAGCACGAAGCTTTTGTTGACACAGAAAGAACATTCGTACATTGTACGGAAACAAAGCAAAGAGCTACGAATATGTTGTCACAAATTAAAAAGAAACGTCTCTCTGGTGGTTGCATGAAGGACTGACAGATCTGCTTTATCGACTTAAAATATAATTGACAAAAAGGCGCAACCACGTGGGAGTTGTCCAGCGTTTTTTTTTATTGTTTCAGACATGGGGTTCGAACCTGAATATTTGGAAAGTGCTGATTCTAAGTCCGTGGTTGATCTCACTAGACCACGCTGACTCGTGAGAAGATACTTGATTAATGAGCATGAAGTTATAGCTCACGACAGCGCTTTGATTTTTATTTTGGGATAGATAAATTGTTTCCGCCCATACCAGCAGCAACACCATCATACATGAGTACGGTATAAAAGCGATTGGCTGGTCATCACGAAGTTCATTTCGTGCGTTTTACAAAAAGGTGTAATTATAGCATTTCACCAGATAAAAAGCATTATGAATGTTTCGTACAATATACGAGACATTTTTTTTATGTACAAAATCCATGTCTACGAAACGCGTGAAAGCTACTTTACGAAAATAAATGTTCAGTGTGCATAACTCAAAAGTTAATCAAGCAAATGGATTTTTTTTGGCATGGGCGAGTTTTTGAAGGCAAGAATTTTTTTTATGGTTATTTGAGACCGCTTCGCCATCTGGAAAGGAAGGCTCCTATACAAATGAAACACAAATTTCAGCCAAACATGAGAGCTATTCCTACTGCCATGCAAATTTTCATGCAGAGGATTTTGGACCCGGGAAAAGGTCTTGAGATAGTTCGAGATCCCTTCCCCCTCTCGAAGGGGGCTCCCCTCGAGAATTAATCAAACAAATGGAACCAAATTTGACATATGAATGTTTTCAAAAGCAAGGAATTTGTCTACGGTGGTTTAAAACCCTTCCCTTCTTTGGAAGAGGGTTCTCTCATGCAAATGAAACACAAATTTAAACAAAACATGAAAATTATCCCTAATGTTATAAAAATGTGCATGATCGAAGCCCCTCCCCCCCCCCTGGAAAGGGGTTTTCCATACAAATAAAACATAAATTTGTGCATAACTTGCGAACTAACCAAGCAAATGGAATCAAGTTTGGCATGTGGGAGTAATGGAGGCAGAATTTTTTCTTATGTGCAGAAGGGAGGGGGGCTCTCTCAAACAAAAGAAACGGCAATCTGAAACAAACATGAGAATTATCTATGCAACTAAAACACAAACTATGTATTTCTCGGGTAAGCAGCATGTTCTGATAGAAGTTTGCACCTCTTCTTAGCCAAGAATGAGGGATGCTTGTGCTACTCTCAGTGCTACATTATGCACAAGAAGTGATTACCCAAGTAACACCAAAAGTTTGATTGCAACGCATTTTTACTCAAATGTGACAAATAATTATGTTACCATTCCGATGATAGAAAACCTTTTCGGGTACTACTATAGAATTGAAAAAAGCGCAGAAGGTGGAGCCTATGAAACATAATTTATGTTTGATACTTGCCATAAACAAAAAATTCTAAAACATTTATGTAACAAATTTTGTCGGCAAAAAAGGTTTTCATCAACTAGGTTCATACTGTGGACTCTAAGCTTACCAGATCGATGTTCTTACCACTCGACCGTCTCGACATATGAGATAAAGAATAGTCAGAATCCTCTTAAACCCTACCATTATCCTATTTACCAACTTTACAGGGGACTTAAAAAGATATTCACTATGATATAAGAGCCTATGGGTATTGATTTAAATTATAAACATTGTTAACAAATGTTATCATACAAGCAATTGCATCACTTCTGATGTTCGATCATGAAAGCAATTCGCAACTGGTATTTTCTAGGTTCAGTGGCAAACGAGTATGTGACATAAATAGATATAGAATATATATCTATCTTAACGAAAGCTCAAAAACTGTCTTTTTCCGTCCGATACGACGCTAATACAAACATGTCCTAGCTGAACAACTTCAAGCACATGTATGACAAATTAATTAGTCGACTAAATGAATCTAGATTTGAATTGCATGAACTAGTCAGATCACACTGTTATAGATCTACAGCATGACACATAAAAAATAAAACTTGAATATTTATGTTTTTGGTGCTACTTGGGTACGTTCAAACTGACAGGATACGGCTTGGTTTGAAGATAAATATTTTGTCTATTAAACGCTACTTGACAGAAAGGAAAACCGGTAGAAATTACCGATTCAAGGGTTAAATTGAAAACACAAACCTTCGTTTTTATTTTGGAGAGATTTCACAGATTAGCAAACAAAAATATTTCAACACAGGAAGTTCGAGAATTTTTGCAGGAAGATGGGGTAACATCTTAATCAACTGTTTCTTCTTTAGATATAACTTCATGACTGTGAATTAAACAATCGGTTTTGTTGAATTAGATTTAAACTTTTGTTGCTGCTATTATTTTGGTGTACAAGATTTAACGTGCACAGGCTTTAAAATCTGTCACATACTCTTTGGTTCACCAATCTTATATGTTCAGTGGTTTTAGTTGCATTAAGTTTATAATCTGTGAGTTTGCTTATGCTACCAATTACTTCCTATCACCATGATGTCGAATTGATAGGTATGATCACGTATTCCTATTAGTGTGATGTCTCACCAAAACGATTAATTATTTTCCGCATTATATTCCAAAATATAACGGTCATAAAATTAAATAGATAAAATAGATGGTCTAGGTAAAACAAAAGTCGTATG
This sequence comes from Aedes japonicus, assembly GCA_034211315.2. Lineage (NCBI taxonomy): Eukaryota > Metazoa > Arthropoda > Insecta > Diptera > Culicidae > Aedes > Aedes japonicus. The sequence goes on along the minus strand of JASCZW010010519.1, from coordinate 33,263 downwards.
TCAAAAATAAACCCAATGAGCGGGAGATAGTTTCTCTCCCATGTAGGGGATTTGGGAGTGTGAACGGACACTTCGTTAGAACCATTTCCAAAAAACACAACAAGCTACCGGTAGTATATGAGCATGATCAACCGCACACTTTTGCCAGTAAGGTGGTGGATTTGTTCCTGCCTTGACCTACTCTGCATGGGGATGCTTGGCAAAAGATTGTGTGTTTGTTTCGAAATACCACCCCACAATGCCCTCCACTGTATTTCAAAAACTAGTTCTATTCAATTTTCACATCCTGCCGTACGCTAGCGGAACTATCACTTAACCACTTTGTTCTTGCAAAAAAATTACTGTCTACTCCTGAAGCCTCATGGTGATGAGAACTTATTTCCTTCTCAAACAACATAATAATAGGTGGTCTTGAAAAAACGGTGCGATAAACAATGTTATTGGGCAAAGAGTAACTGACGCAGATATTTTAGAAAAACTCAACTTCTACGGTCCCACCCGTTACTTGAGAAGCAGGAATTTATTCTACACACTACCAAAATCTCGTGTAAATTTCTGTCCCTGAGACCGACACATGCAAGCGTCCTTTAGCGCATAAGAATGTGTTGAAAGAGATGAGAAAATAAATTCAACCGAACACATCTTTTGTCGAATTGCGTATGTGTCAGTTTCAGTAGACATAATTTCACACGAAATCTTTCTTTACGTTCCCCGACTTTACGTTCTCCGACTATTTACAAACATGGATTAGGTCTCGTGTAAAATTCATAATTTCTAAGTGTGTACAAAATAACTCTCAAATAACGAGGTTATATCGCACTTACTCAAAACAACCCCGGGGTTCAAGCGTAAGTGCTGGCTTAAGTGTAATATTTTTGTTTTGCTCAATTTAACTAAGTATCATTTATGGATTGCTTTTTTCAATATATGTTGTTATAGTTAATGATCCAATAAGTCACGGTTTTTTATACCAGGCTCTAAATTCACATTCCCAACATTCTTACCTTATCTGCATAGTGGTAAGCTTCCTTCCTCAGATCGACATCATGTCGATAATCGCTAGTCATTCTATAAATTCTCTCCCAGAACAAATGCATCTTGAGAACTCGCTTGGAGGCCAAGTGGAAAATTCTAGGAAAAAACAACAACTTGATAATTGTCTATTTCCATCACAGACATCACTAATTCTCACTCGGTTATCAAACCGGACAGCTTGTCCGCTCCGGGATTTTTGTTTATGTCTGCCCCAAACGTGGTTCCACAAACCATTTCCAGCGTACAACGTAGCGTGTAGTCGATGATCTTGACCGGTTCTCCCTCCGGACAGGATTGCAGTCTCTGAACCAAATTCCGGGCGCACTGATCGAACGTAGGCAGGAATCCATTGAGGATTTTTTGGTTGAACGTAGGATTCAATGATTTTCGTTGATTCTTCCAGACGTGATCTGTGAACGGGACTCAAATTATCTTCTTCAACTACAAATTTCCTCTTCTCAACCACAAACTCACATCGCGCGGAGAACAGTCCATGATCGAGTTTGAAAAAATCATACAGAAATGGTTTCTCGAGACACTGGGTTAGAACTTTCTGCGCAACGCCCGGATCGTTGGTGCAAATCAACGGAACAAATCCCAACCATATTTGAAACAATTTGGCCGGATGACTCAACGCTTGCGCAAAGTTTTTGAACAATTCTTCACCACTTTTTCCCAGAAACAATAATCCATTTCCAATGATTGGGTAAACCGGTTCCACTGACGGGATATTCTTTGCAAATGATACGTTTCGTTGAAACCGGATGTATTGCATAACACTTAGCACCAGAAAAATCACCAGTAGTATGAGTATCATTTTCACAACTTGCCATCAGCTTCCAGCTTCAGGATGTTCTTGATCGACGGAACTGTGTTAACTAAGCGGAACAGATCGGAAGCAGGGAGGTTTTATTGTCTCAGAATTGGCCCTTGTGGTAGGATTAATAAGTGGCTATCAAGATCACCTCTGATCTTCTGTGAATTTGCCATTGACAGATCACTGGCGTCATTACTTTAAACGAAATCACTTGGCAATCGTGGGCTACACGTGATGAAATTCCGTTATAATGCCTGATGAGCTCTCTGGTTGAGGATCGCGCGATTTGATTATAGGATATTCGTTCCGTATGTTCTGGCCCAGAATAGTTCACGCATTGAAAAACTGAACCACTGACGCCCTTGCCCGCAGCAGACCATGTAGACAAGATTTGCATGTAATGATAGTCCTGGTCGGGATTTACAATCCCCGACTGAACGTGCTGCAACGGGAGTAAAGATCCCCAATTGGAAACGGAATCAACCAGTTTTCGCCTCTATGATTATCCAGAGCGAACTGTGCCCGTGCAACGGTAGCAGAAAATCTGGTCACATTCCGTTGTTTGGTTTGTTTCCCAACTAGGTACTTGGATTGAGGATCGATTACTTGCAAAGAATGTGATTCATCTGATGGATAAAGTGGTTAAAGTTAAATTACAGTTATCTTCCATCTCATTCTATTTCTGAATTTTGCTTTTGTTCAAGTGTGCCAAATGACAAGTGCAGATACATTGTCGTTGATGAGCTCATGAGCATTTGCAAGCAGTGTGTAACACCACTTGAAACAACTGATGCACTTAGCATTCAATTTGAAGTTCGTTTAAAGATATAATGGGTATGAGAAACCTGACAACGACAATGGTCGATCATTCCGTATCGAGCGCTGAGCCGGACAAGACGTGCCGTGTCTCACCAGAACACCCGTGCATAAGTGGTTTTTTTTCCCCGTGTGGTTTTTTTCAAGTGTTGAGCTGGTAGTGCTCGAAGGACGGAAGCTCGCCATTTAGACCGCTAATCGGATCTAATTGGTAGAGTGCAACCGAACTCTAGTATAGTGCAACAGTGCATCTTTATTGAAAACAAATCATCGATCTCAATAAAGGTTCATCATAGCAGCAGGCAACTGTTCTACGTGCTGCTATCCGGTCGATCGGCGAAGGTTCACCGGCTAAATATAATTGAATAGCTCAGTGCAAAGGGAACAGCTATTGTTGTGTTGTTTTGCTTGGCAGCAGCGTGCGTGTTTGTCTCTCCCCCGTAGAGGGGAGAAACGATAAAATTGAATAGGGTGGTAGGCCCGATTATTGCCACTAGTTATAAGTTTTTTTTTTTTTCGCATAATTTTTTTTTTTTTTTTTTTTTTTTTTTTTTATGCTGCATGGTGTTTGCAACACGTTTTTTTGTTAGCATTAATTAAATTGATTGGTGAAGGTATTTTTTTTTCTTTTTTTTTTTCTTGCTTTCGATTGTTTTTTTTTGTGTGATTGTGTTTTTTCTTGTGCATAACTATGACCTCTTCTGAGGTCAAAGTTACACGCATAAAGCACTACCATCCGTTCTCAAAGGGACCTTGGGTTGTCTTTTTTCGGCCCAAAGATAAACCGTTGAAAACTCTCGACATTTCAAGAGAGTTGCTGCGTAAGTATCCTGGTGTCTCTATACATAAAGAGAGGTTAATAGACTGCGTGTAGAAGCGCCGAACTATGAAATAGCTAATAAGATTGCTGACCACGAGGTATTCAATATCGAATACTGTGTGTATGTCCCTTCGCGAGATGTGGAGATCGATGGCGTTGTCTCCGATACGAGTCTGACGGTCGAGGACCTGAAACGAGCTTCTGGCTGTTTCAAGAACTCTAAAGTCGCTCGTGAACTTGTAACTATTCTGGATGTAAAACAACTACATTCAGCATCGTTGCAAGACGAAAAAAAGGTCTATCAACTTTCAGACTCGTTTCGGGTGTCCTTCGCCGGTTCCGTTCTCCCAAATTATGTTAAATTGGATGGAGCTTTTTTCCCGGTGCGCCTGTATAGACCAAGGGTATATAATTGTACCAACTGCAAAAGGCTGGGACATTCTGCCAGTCATTGCGGAAACAAATTCCGTTGTGGCAAGTGTGGTGAAAACCACACTGAGGATTCTTGCACACAAGCTGTGCAGAAATGTGTTTATTGTGGTGAGAATCCTCACTCTTTGCAGCAGTGCCCACGGTACAAATGGCAATCTGATAAAGTGCAGCGTTCCATTACTGGACGCTCCAGGCAGACATATGCAGAAATGCTTAAGTCTGCAACAGCCGCTCAAGACGAAAACCAATTTTCGATTTTGTCAGCTGAAGAATCGGACTCTGACGTATCTGATGAAGGTGACTCTTCGGTGGTACACGCACCCGGATCCTCGAAAAGGAAACGTTCTTCTCCGAAAGTGCGCCGCAAGGTAACAAAAGTCACCTCCAAAAGATTGCAAAATTTCCAGGCAAATGGGGAACAAATTGTAAAACCGAGGGTTCCTATTGCACTAACTCCTGGATGCAGTATGGACTTTCCGCCATTGCCTAAAACGAATAATAACAATAAAAATGCTACTCCTCAATCTTTTCAAAAGGAATCCAAGTCCGATAGAGGATTGGTAGCTTTTTCGGACATTGTGGCATTCATTTTAGACATGTTCAATATTCAAGACCCTCTTAGAAGCTTAGTTTCTGCCTTGCTTCCGACATTTGAATCATACCTTAAGCAATTGACTGTTTCTTGGCCCCTCATTGCATCGATCATATCTTTCGATGGATAATTCGTCGAACCAGATCGGAGATATGATCACTGTACTACAATGGAACTGCCGTAGTCTGGTGCCTAAACTAGACTCGTTCAAATTTTTAGTTCGCAATTCCGATTGTGATGTATTTGCTCTTTGTGAAACATGGCTTTCTTCAGACAATGAACTCAACTTCCACGATTTTAACATTATACGCCTGGATAGAGACGATTCTTATGGAGGAGTGCTTTTAGGGATCAAAAGTGCTACCCTTTCTATAAAATTTCCCTACCAGCTCTTTCAGGCGTCGAAATCGTCGCTTGTCAAGTAACTGCAAAAAATAAAGATCTTTGCATAGCTTCAGTTTACGTTCCTCCTCGAACTTCTATTAGCCGCAGTCAACTCTGGAATTTAGTTTCTATTTTACCGTCCCCTGTATTGATTCTGGGTGACATGAATTCCCATGGTACTGGGTGGGGGGACCTATATGATGACAATAGGGCGGCTATCTTTTACGATTTATGTGACGATTTCAACTTGTCAATTTTGAACACTGGTGAAGCGACACGCATACCTAAACCTCCTGCTCAAGAAAGCAGACTCGACCTATCTTTCTGTTCAAGATCGCTTTCATTGGATTGCCTGTGGAAAGTTCTCAATGATCCCCATGGTAGCGATCACTTACCGATTATCATTTCAATTAAGTGTGGCCCTCAACCTTCAGAGCCATCTCGAGTTCCGTTCGACCTAACAAGGAACATCGATTGGCAAAAATATGCAACGGCGGTAACAATCGGTACTGAATCCGTCGATACACTTCCACCGTTAGAAGAATATCGATTCCTTGCCGATCTGATCTACAAAAGTTCATTGGAAGCACAAAAAAGAAAAGTTCCAAGTGCACCCTTCAAAAGGAGACCAGCCACACCTGGCTGGGACGATGAATGCACAAAATTGTATTCACAAAAATCTGACGCTTTCAAAGCTTTTCGTAGACACATGACTTCCACTTACTTCGAGGAATATTCAAAGCTGGAAACACAGCTCAAACAACTTCTCAAAGCAAAAAAACGAGCTTATTGGCGAAATTTTGTCGAGGGACTCTCACGAGAAACCTCAATGACCACCTTGTGGAGGGTGGCTCGCAACATGCGTAACCGCTCATCTACTAATGAGAGTAATGAATACTCCAACCGATGGATATTCGACTTCGCGAAAAAGGTCTGTCCGGATTCTGTTCCAGCAAAACATATTTTTCGAGAAACGTCTCCAAGTGGCGGCTCTCTGGACAGACCCTTCACAATGCTGGAATTCTCTATGGCTCTTCTTTCATCAAACAACTCCTCCCCGGAAGCGATATGATAAAATTCAATCTTCTGAAAAATCTCCCAGATATCGCAAAAAGACGCTTGCTAGACCTATTTAATTCCTTACTTCGAAACAACATCGTACCGCCTGAGTGGAGACAGGTCAAAGTGATAGCCATTCAAAAGCCTGGCAAACCAGCGTCTAATCATAACTCATACCGTCCGATTGCTATGCTTTCGTGCATTAGGAAATTGTTGGAGAAAATGATCCTTCGAAGGCTCAATAACTGGGTCGAATCAAAAAACTTGCTATCAAATACACAGTTTGGGCTGCGTAAGAGCAAAGGAACAAATTATTTTCTAGCGCTACTTTCCTCAGATATTCAACTGGCCTTTTTGCACAAGGAGCAACTGGCTTCAGTATTCCTGAACATTAAGGGGGCTTTTGATTTAGTTTCCATTGAAATTCTGTCAGATAATATGCAGAGATGTGGACTTCCCGGAATTTTAAATAATTTTTTGTACAATTTGTTGTCATAAAAGCAAATGAACTTTTCACTTGGACAACGGACAACTTCCAGAACTATTAACATGGGCCTGCCCCATGGCTACTGCCTAAGTCCACTTCTTTATAACATTTGCGTAAAAGATATTGACAATTTTCTGGCAGAACAAGGCACCCTAAGACAACTTGCTGACGACAGTGTGGTTTCCTTAAGAGGCTCACATGCCGTCAACTTGCAAGGACCATTGCAAAATTCCCTAGATAACCTATCTTCTTGGGCTAGGAGTCTGGGGATTGATTTTTCACCGCAGAAAACTGAACTGGTAGTGTTTACTCGAAAGCGGTATCCAGCCCAACTGCAGCTTAATCTTTTGGGCAGAAACATTACTCAATCGTTGTCTTTCAAATACCTTGGGGTCTGGTTTGATTCAAAGTGCACTTGGAATGTCCACATTACGTATTTGAAGCAAAAATGCCAGAAAAGGATCAACTTTTTCCGTTCAATTTGTGGCACATGGTGGGGTGCTCATCCGGGAGACCTCATAACTCTTTATAAAACAACTATTCTCTCTCTTCTAGAGTATGGCTCTTTTTGCTTTCTCTCGGCAAGAAAAAGTCACCTTATAAAATTGGAACGAATTCAATATCGTTGTCTGCGTATTGCTCTTGGCTGTATGCACTCAACGCATAACATGAGTCTTGAAGTTCTGGCAGGCGTAAAACCCTCCAGAATCGGTTCTGGGAGCTTTCGCTCAGAATATTAATCAAATGTGGAGTGAAAAACGCATTTGTAATAGACAATTTTGAAGAAATGTTAGGGCTGAACACACAATCTCGATTTATGAGAATCTACCACCACTACATATCGTCGGATATGTGTCTTCCGTGCTATACTCCAGACCGTGCTCACTTCACCTATAGCAGTTCCTCAATTCATTATGATCTTTCCATGAAACAAGCATCTCATGGGATTCCGGATCCACTTCGTTCTATTATTATTCCGCGTATTTTTACAGAAAAGTACCAACACGTCAATTCCGAAAAAGGTTTTTCACTGATGGGTCTCGCCTCAATGGATCCACTGGCTTCGGTGTCTTCAATGAAAACTCTAGCGCCTTCCACAAACTTCAGGAACCTTGTTCTGTTTATGTTGCTGAGCTGGCAGCAATCAACTTCGCATTGGGGATGATTTCCAACATGCCCGCAGACCATTACTTCATCTTCTCGGACAGCCTCAGTTCGATTGAGGCTCTTCGGTCGACGAAACCTAGTAAACACTCATCTTATTTCCTTTCAAAACTAAGGGAACAGATGAGTGCGCTGGTCGAAAGATCATATTTGATTACCTTTGTATGGGTCCCTTCACATTGCTCAATCCCAGGCAATGAGAAAGCGGACTCGCTCGCAAAGGTGGGCGCCCAGGAAGGCGATTTGTATGATAGACAAATTTCACACGATGAATTTTACCATTTAGTACGTCAGAGTACCCTTTCGAGTTGGCAAACCGATTGGGACACCGGAAATCTAGGACGGCTGTTACATTCCATCATTCCTATTGTTTCATCGAGGGCGTGGTTTAAGGACCTGCACGTTAGCCGTGATTTCATCCGTGTGATGAGTAGACTTATGTCCAACCACTACAAGTTAGATGCACATCTCTTCCGAATTAACCTCGTGGACAGCAATCTTTGCCGGTGTGGAAACGGTTATGATGACATCGATCACGCAGTCTGGCAATGCACGGATAATTACGCCGCCAGAACACAACTATTGAATACCCTAGAGGCCCAAGGAAGACAACCTTATGTTCCTATAAGAGATGTGTTAGGATCTCGCGATCTGTGCTATATGCAATCGATTTATGTGTTTCTTCAAATGTCTAGTATAAGAATTTAATCTGCTTATGTTTTTGTTCTTCTTTATTCATTAGTTTGTGTTTGTTTTGTTCCGACATCGGAGGAGTCTCATCGTCGCCCAATGGTAACCACATCCGGTAGAATACAAAATGGAGCCCTGACCATTCCGCACCAAGTTATTGTGCTGGCGACAACTATCTGATGAGACTAAAGAATCCTATTTCCATGTTCCTCTTTCCAACCCATCCCAAAAATATGTCACCTGTTTTAACCTCGGGTAAACCGCGAGTAAACGGCCCAAGTCCTACTAATCCTAGTATTAAGTCATTACGTTATACAAAAATCAATGAATTATCGGCTCCGTAAAGCTAACGCAATTGAGCCTCCCAAATAAATGAACTAGATAAAAAAAAAAAAAAAAAGACAATGGTCGATTGAACTATGCACCTACGTGTGTGGCTGAGTAGGCCATGTTACTGTGGTGGAAAATGCAAGTTGTTCATTGAAATTAAGGCACAGGGCCTACCATTTTTGAAACTCCAAAATGAACTCGATTATTTCCTTCTTTAACGCACACTATGCAGCGAATAATTTCGCTGCAGCCAGGGTTGCCATATGCACAGATTCATCTAGATTGACACAGATTTTCTCTTTTTTTTCATACAGATATCTCTATGTAAGGATTACAGATGTTCTAGATGTACCAAGATTTTAAAGATTTTTGACAATTGCTTGTCCACTCAAAAGCCTCAAAATTGACACTGGCACTACAGTGACAGATGAAATTTTGAAAGTTTAGTTTGTTTTGGACATCATTTGGGGGGATTCCTCCATAATTTTTTTCAGACAATTTTTTAAGATTTTTTTTTTTTGAAATTTCCAAAGATTCTATGAGAGGACATTGACATATTCTTTTTGGTGTTTTTATTGGTATTATTTAGAAATTTCTAGACAGTCCTCCAGGGATTCTTTCAGGAGTTTCTACTAGAGTTTCATCGACAGTTTTTCAAAACTTTCATCAGATGGAATTTTTGAAGGATTCTCTGAATTTGTGATGTATTGTGATTTTGAAGAAATCCCCGGAGGATACACAAATGTACGGTTTGGTTCAGTTTTCACCTTGAACGACTTCATACCTTGCCGGTGCTTGAAAGTGTGTAGGAAAGTTGGGGACATTTTTATTTTTCTAGCCAGTACGTACCGAAAGATCTAGTCTCTTCTGCAATATTTGCTTCACCTTTGCGTCCTTCTGGTGGTTCCTGAGATCCGTTTTTGCTCCGCTCCCAGGCTTCCTGGCTATTGTCAAACGTGTGCCGAATGATTTAAGAACGTTATGGACAGTGGTTGCACGAAAACCAATTTTTTTTGCAAGTTTTCTTACTGACAGATTCCAGCCGCACACAATTGCTTTTCGCATTTGTTCTTCTTTCGATGCCATCTTCGATCTTAAAGCTTGTAGTATCACTAAAAATTGATTTTGTACAATGAACAGACATGCGTTCAGTCCGACAGTCTGCGAAATATTTCACGCGTTGATGAAGTATTTCCATAGATATGGGAACATCCATTAATTATGTCACGCAAAAAGTGACTGTTTATCAAGCCCCTCCTCCGTCACGTTTTATGTATGGACCTTCAATTTTTTTTGTATGGATCGTCACGGTTTTCCCAAACTCCGCCTCCCTCTTTACTGTCTGACATTATTAATGGACCTTCGGTATTCGTATTTAGGGGTGTTCAGATTTTGTCGCGTACAAGCCTTAGTTTTCTCGAAAATATTTGCGAAGGTGATTACCTAAAAATCCTGAAAGATTTCGGAGTTTTTGATTTCGAAAAACATCTTCGTACAAAGTCTATACCGAGTTGATAAAACAGATCATGAAGCGATTTGATCTGAACGATCCAGTACTTACGCCTTAATAAGAGCCAGTAAGATCCTTGATCTCAAGAAGCTGCACACTTTGAAGGAGTTCAACTCGATTATTAAACTATATCCGAACTTCTTTGAAAGCGGTGAGGCATAGGCCATCGAAAATGAGTTTCGTGAGCTGAGGACGGCAATTATCTGCTAGGTGGAAGAATCCTATATCTTGGAAACTTCTTGGAGGATACTGTTGTGTTTAAAGCGAGCAAATGGAATGTTGCCTTTTTTTAATTACATCACGTTGGTATTTTCGCCATTCCAGAGTTTCAAGCATGTAGCATCGTGGCGGAAGAGGCAAATAGCTGCATTTCACTATTATATGTATATTATTTGGTGTTTCTATACAACATCGTGTTATTTCCATCGTATCATGACCTTCACATTTCAGTATCATCGACTAATGGTTGAACTGTTTAGAGGTGTATAACCGCAGCTAATTATTAAATTCGGATCATTATTATTTTCACTACGAAGAATAATCTTCGTAAACTAATAACGTTGGTTTGAATCCGTCGTCAAATTGGATATTTTAACGTTTTCTTGTATTCCATTAAAATCAACCACCCACACTTATGAGTAGCCCCAACAGCATCCTCATTGTTGGTTTAATTGAGGACCGATTTAAACTCGATGTTTTAACATTTTTTTTACAGCATCCTTACTGTTGGTTTGGATCGGTGCCAAAGTTTGATTAACTTTAGTGTGCATCTCTGTACAGAGAATAAAGCGGAAATATCGACAAAAAGTTTTCATAAGGGCTAATGTCGCAAACGTAAACAATGACTTTTTCCGCAAATTTCTCGAGAATGCTAACTTAATCATAGTGAATTATGACGATGATTGTACAGAACAGGAGTTCCATTTTATAATAGAAGTGGTAGTTTACTTGAGCGAGTTAGCATTTTCAAGAAATTCGCAAAAGAAGCCATTGTTTACGTTTGCGACATTGGCCCTTATGAAAACTCCATGTCGATATAGTTAAATATTTTATTCGCTGCCGACGTCAGTTAACACAAAACGGATCCCGCTGCGAACTCACCCATTTTATCCAACATCCCAGTGATTTCTCGTGTTTGTTGGCTTCCAAAAAAGCGAGTATCACGTCGACATATTTCTGCCCATTCCCTACTTGTCCTGCTTTGCATGAAGCACGTAATCAATTATGACGTTTGAAAATTCGATATATTCTTCCTATCAACATGCAACCCTAGGAGTGGACAGCAATTTCTGCTGGAACCAAAGATGTGAAAAGAAAGTATCCCAAGTAACAATTTTGGTTTTATAAGGGTTCTGAAGAGCATGAATTAGACTTCAAGAATGCTATACCATGATGAAACTACCAGAATGCTATACCATGATAAAACCAGAAATGTTCCTTGGGTATTGATAGGTCCAAGAGCAATTTTATGTGTTAAAGGACATAACTGTACCAATCACATCACAAATCCTTCTACATCTTCATATAATATTGTACAAAATATAAGATCAAACATAATCATGTGCACTTCAATGTTTCATGTTTTGAAAATCCTTTGTTTGACTTTTAGGTTAATTTTACCGTCTATGACTTGATATTTCTTCAAAAAAATTACTAATTAATGTATATTTTTCATTAGAAGCTTGACAATCATTATAAAAAAGAAGAAAAAAAACTAATGTTGACTAAAATTCATAAACGATTACAGCATTATTTGCTGGCTACAAAGAAGCTTAATAGTTAATGAATCAAGAAAATAAATTAATATGCTAACATTGCACTGTGAAAAGTGTTAAAAATTGTTGAAAATAGGCTACCGCCGTCTGTTCATTTCTTTTAAATTTAAATTGATTACAAGAAATTATAAGAAAAATTAGTATTCTCCATTTAATTCCAACTACCTTTGCTTATCTTCGACTGTCGAAGATAAGCAAAGGTAGTTGGAATTAAATGGAGAATACTTATTTTTCTTCTAATTTCTAGCTACAGGAATTCCACTAAACAGCTCAAACCCTATAGGATTCATTTTAAATTGATTGTTTATTTAAATTGATTGTTTAATGAGTGTTCGAAGATTAACTTATGACTGTTATGTCTGTTTGTCTGTGATATAAAATTAGAAAAAAAGTTATATCTATTAAGTAGAAAAAATATCCTAAATTACCTTCCTCTCTCGAATTTGAATAAAATTGAACAGATGGCAACCATGTATCATCATTGTTGTCCACCGTGTCATTGTCAGTTAGCGTGCGTGTTGTTATCCGATCGTGTTTGTCTCATCGCGTCTCTTCAAGTTTCATGTGTTGAATCATATTCAATGAATCGTTAGAATGAGGAAACCGTTGAAGAAATCTGCGGCAAATAAAGTCGCGACAGCAAAAGTGATTCAAAATGTTCGAAATGAGGCTAATTCCAAAAATGTGCTGTTTCTGCTGGATCCTAAACAGGTAATATTTGATGCTCCGATTTAACCTCAAATCTGTTAAAATCTAAGCCAACTTTCTAGCAGTCACAGGTGCTCACCTCAAGGGACAAAAGAACGTTTCATCGCGAAGAGAAGCGGAAAACGGACAACTGTAAAAATGAGACAACTGAAACAGTTTCATGTCCCAACCGCCCGACGGTTTGATCAATTCAAAAAAAAAGAATGTTACACCGTGATAGGGATCCCGATGACAATAACCATCAGCTGGATATGAAAACTAAGCTTCTTCAAGACTGGGTTTCAGACAGCAATGATGACTACGAAGACTTAGGCATTGATCTTCAAGAAGATGACGCTAAATTGAACGAATATGATTCTCTTTCAGATTATGTTTCATTTCCAAATTATGTTGAAATTTGTTCTACTGATAAAGTAAATACTGGAATCAATGAATCTTCTCGCCATTGAAATCCTACCAACCGTACTCTACAATCTGATTCTGGACCGGCAGCAGATCAAGTTCCTGTGCACGCTTTGACAACATATTTTGAGGAAGTCAGCGCGAAGAACCCATTTTTGTCTTCACCGGCTCCTATAACAAATCCTGGTAAGATAACGTACATTTTTTTGTTAAAATTTACCGCTCATTCTGGAATGCGATCTCATCTTTTAAAATAGAAAGTTACCGATTTTTTAATAGTATATTTTTAAACAAAGCACTTGAACTAAACTATATTTCTTTGTATGTGATACATCAATTTTCCTTTTCTTTCTGCATGTATTTGTGGAAAACAATCGACGATAGACGACTTAAATGCTAGTTTTTCAAAACAAGAGACTAGCACGCTTAAACAAGGAAAGCAACATCCGATGCCTTGCACTAATGGATTCCTAGAATTCGAAAGTTCTGGAAATGCCACAGGATGCGATCTTCACAGAAATGGAAAGGTTTCCAGAGAAAGAAGAATAAAATTGAATTTTTTTCCGGAAGATGCCGCAAGCAGAGACTACATATTTGTTAAGCTGCTGCTTCTCGAAATTTCCCCGGACGGATTGCAAATTATGACTGTTACCGGTCGCGCATCCAACAATCCAAATGGACGAAAAGAACACGACCGGTTCCATGGAAACGAATATTCGGAGAAGATTGGTTTAGATCCTGTTAAAATTGAAAACATTTAAGGTACGATTTTGATTCGATCAATTAAACAAGGTAAACTTAAAAGGTTGTTTTCTCTTTTAGCGAGTTTTGTAGAGCATCGCCGCTACCAGGAAAATTCGTATTCTGTCGCAGCCAACTAGATAAAGAATTGTTTGTTCTTATGCCATATTCAGTTTTTGATGTTGAATTTTAAAGAAATTGTTTAACTTTTATTGCTTATGCTCTGAACTGACCATACACGTGAAGCAGCCAATAACTGTGATGATTTCCTATGTTAAAGGGACAGTTATGCATTTATGTGAAGTATACCCGAGCAAAGGATTATACCAAATTGATAACAAGTTCTAATACTAGGTTATCATTTTTTGTTCACTAAATGTTATCATTGAGGCTGAAAAATCTGCCAAAATAACAGAATCAATAACTAAAAAATACTCGTTGAATATCATAATAATAACTTATTTTGTTATCACTGCGAACAATTAAATGACAAATCCTGTATTCTAAGCAAATTTATTGAAATAGTTTCAATTTATGTTATCAATTTGAATTCATATTCTTATGCTAATAACTGAGAAAAATATTTTGATTAAAAGCAAAATTTCTTGTTCAAATATGCTGGAGATATATTTAGTTTTACAATTTAACTTATAACGTTCATAGAAAATAGTGTGTTCAAAATGATAACATATGATTTGCCAATGGTGATAACTAAATTTGTTATGCGATAACAGCGGAAATCAAAACGATAACTGGGATAACAGAATTTGTTACTTATATGATATCAGCTTGTTATGTTCCTTTGCAAGGGTAGTTTATTATCTTTAAATGTATCGTTTGATTACATATACCTATGTGTGGACATCTTAACTTGTTTGAAAATAAACTTTGAGAGTAAAATCAAAACGTGTTTTTATTTACAGGGTGCGGCAGAAAATAATGCAAATTTTTATTCTATTTCTTTCAAATCCCATTTTCATCTAATTCAAGCAATAATATCAACATTTTTGAGTGCAGTTATCTTTATAAAGTCCTTTTAAACAAATTTAGTCAATGTGTCCTCCCTTTTTATTAATAACATCCTCAAGCCGACGTCGGAAGCCAGAGCATGCCTTTCAAACGTAGTCCTCCGACATTGACTGCCCTGTGCGTGTTATGGTTGACTTCAGGGTTTTCACGCATGTTTTGCAGGCTCGTGCTTCAACGTATGCCCAAATTGAATAATCCAACGGATTAAGACTTTCATTTTTTTCCGAAACGTTCTCCATTTACTGCGGTGAAACGAACCGGTACGTAAGGCTGTTGGCCACAGCTAGCAACAAACTGGTGATCACTTCCTTGGCGAACATTTTGACGAATTTGCAATAAAACCAATAGAATGTTTGGAGTACTTGAAAGTAAACATAAACAAACACACTTTCTACAGAAATTAGTCACTAGCTACACGAATTAACCCAATATTCAAGTTTGACCAATTTCGCATTATTTTTTGCCACACCCTGTATTAAAAACATATGATTAAAATGATTTGAGAATTTCATTCCGTACGTATTGGTCTTATGGTGATTTAATTTTGACTTAATACATCCTTCTTACTGTTGGCAACTTGTTATTCTTTGTTTTATGCAATTTTGCTTGGTTTATTACATATTTGATAAGATTCTAACATTATTTGTGTTTTATTTGTTACGAATATGCTATTTCATGTTATGAATTGAGTTATTTTAACATCATCCTGCATCTGGTTTATGACAGAACTTGTTGAAGAAAATGATTATAACACCATAACACAGGTTAATATAACCTTGTTAGTCCCTTCTAGTCGGGAAGGTAGTCATAAAGACTGTATTCGATGAAATTTGGACACACGCAATTGTTCGTAACTTTTTAGCGTGTGAGTAAAAATTATTGGTATTTTAACTGAATGTATTTAATTGTGTTGTGTCAATTGTGTAATGAGTTTCGTGAAAATCGGTCGAGTGATTTCAGTGATGGCTTCGAATGAAGAAACAGTGCGCCAACAAATTTTGGGCACTCACTTCGAAAACCCGAACGCTTCTCATCGATGGATCGGAAAACAGCTCGGAATCGCACATTCAACCGTATCTCATGTGATCAAAACGTTCAAGGACCGTAAGACAACCAAGCGGAAAATGGTAGTGGCAAAAAACGTGGCACATCAAATCCGGAGAAGGCCAGGATCGTATTGAACCAATTTAAGCGTTATCCCAACATTTCGATCAGGGATGTTGCGAAAAAGGCGAAAGTTTCAGTTTGTTTTGTGCAGAAACCAATGAAACGTTCTGGATTGCATGTGTACAAGGTCCAGAAGGCACCTAACCGGAGTGATAAACAGAACTCGGTGGCCAAAACTCGTGCAAGACAACTGTACAGGGAGTGGCTCACAAAACCGTTATGGATTTTGATGGACGATGAGACCTACATTAAAGCCAACATCAAACAAATGCCAGGACAGGAACACTACGTCACCACCTCTAAGTTGGCCGTTCCGTGTACGGAAGAAGCTGTCCAAATTCGCCAGAAAATTTCTTGTCTGGCAAGCGATCTGCGGATGTGGCAAAATGAGTCAGCCCTTCATCACCTCTGGGACCGTCAACGGACAAATCTACAAGGACGAATGCCTCCAAAAACGGTTTCTGCCCTTCTTGAGATCTCACGATGGCCCGACACTATTTTGGCCGGATTTGGCATCTTGCCGCTATGCCCGGCCCGTCTTAGACTGGTACAAAGATAATAATGTAGTTTTTGTACCAAAAGACGTCAACCCTCCAAACACTCCGGAACTTCACCCAATTGAAACAATTTGGGCAATTATGAAGGCAAAGCTCGTTAAAACTTCAAAACTGATAGAAAATGAACTTGAACTAAAGAAAGTGTGGTTAAAAGAAAGTAAGCAAGTCGGTCCTATCATTGCCCAAAATTTGATGCAAGGGGTCAAGGCAAAGGTGCGGGCATTAGGGTTGGGAGAAGAGGTTCAATAAACCAATGATTTCAAAACTTAACCATTTGGTAGTACCTTATTTCCAGAAAGTTTGAAAAGAATCGGGTTCAAGAAAAATTGTTGGTGACCTATTTTGTGTGTCCAAATTTCATCGAATGCAGTTCTTGGACCTGCAAAACATATGGGCGCAAAAAGACATCGTCCTCTTTCTCGTACTTTCAAATCTGCCTCCATGTCGCCCAGTCGAAGAATATTTTTTAGGAATTTTGAGCTCCATGGTGTATAAAAATAATGGAAGAGCCACGAGTTGCCAACAGTTGATTGGTAGAATTAAGAGATCCATTCGCAAAGTTGACATGAAGGCCGTTCAACGCTCCTGTCCTGAAGTCAAACGGAAGCTCTGCCGAACAACCGATTACTGAACGCCGGACCGTTTTCAAATGTTCTTTATTTTCTTCAACAATGGACAATGTATCTTCAATTTAATATAACGAGTCAAATTCATACTATATGTCTCGTTCCATGCCTGATTATATGACTACCCTCTGCCAAAGAGTCATGTACATTTCGGTACTCTGAGATCGACACAAGCGAGCGTCCTGTTGAATGAGTTGGAAGAGACAAGAAAATAATTTCAATCGACACACCCTGTGTTGAGCTGCGTATTTTTCGGAAGTCATAATATTAAATGTAATCTTTATTTGATTACTCCGACTTGGATAAACGATAAACTACGTCTTGATTAAAATTAATAATTTCAAAGAGTGTAGTAACGACGCATGCATTATCATTGTTGAATGATGGATGAAACACGGAATAGCAACAGTTTTAACATCAACTCATACATCGTACTGACTGGTTAGCGCCTATTTCAGCACTGCGCACACACAATCACTTTTCTGTCCGATTCGAGCTGATCTCGGGATGACCTAACGTGGAAGCCGCGCGCCATAAAATAGGCAACTGCTGAATAGCAGCTTACAGCTACAACGAGCTGTTAGAGATAGTTTACCGATCATGGCTGTTGCTGCTACTGGAAATGCACTCCTTTATCTCAACTTGACTCATGTGAACCTTTTTCCGCTGAACACAATAAACCGACAACATAATTACGTAGCCCTGGATGAAACTAAGTTACACTCTAGAACGCCACCATTGTCCCAGATTATCGAGGATCGAATTAGTTCTGAAGCAAGCATCAATCGCAACGGAGGTTGCTCTGGTCGGAAACCGGTTCAGCTCGAAGGATCACGGTCGATCAATTTCGATTTGGCTAACAAGATGATCGCTATAACTGTCGCTTTGCTCGGAGTATTTTTAGTGTCGTTGTACGCGTATTTGAAAATAAGATTTAAATTTGCCGATAGGATACCGGCCGTGGAACCGTTGGTGCCTTTTTTCGGTAATGGCCTGGATTTTGTGCAGAAGAATTCGTATGAGATTTTCGCCAATTTGATGCGGGCTTTTCAGAGTAATAGCAATGACAGGATATTCAAGCTGAGCTTTGGACCAATTGCTGTGATATGTCCGACGCATCCGGATCTGATCCAGAAGGTTCTAAACGAGACTGGCAGCATGGAAAAGCCGTACGTGTATGGATTTATGCGGGTGGACAAGGGGCTCCTAACGGCAAATTGTAAGTAGGCAAATGTCTTTATTTAAAAGAAAATCTTTCATAGATAATGGATAGTGAAAATAATAAATCAATACACTTTCTTGTAGAACAAATAAGTCGATAAAATTACCCTATAGTAGCACAGATTAAAGGATTTGCGATTGTATTAAGTGATATGTGAACTGTCATTTTGTGAGTTGGATCTCGGTATATGAGAAGAGAATCTTGAAAAACCGTTCGAACGGCTATCTAGGAATATTGATGTTGCAGTTGCTTAAAAAGAGCACTTAAAACCAATGGGAATGGCCCACAGTGCAGTGCTCATAGGCAAAATTAACAAAACAAAAACATGTGTTCATGGTCGATCAAATCAACTGTGCAGTGTTGTTTTATATTGTTTGAAGTATGTTGTATTGAAACTGATAAACAGTGAACAGTGAAAACAGGAAATAACAAATCAATTTCTCAAATACCCATATCAATACCACTATCAATATCAAAATGTAGGGGAACGTTTCTTCTCTCTGATATTTTCATCGTTTTATGTCACTGATTAATAATTTTTGGAAATAAGTATTGGAAGAGTTTAGTTTCGTGCGTGATGTAATGTGATAAGAACCCACCATCAGTGCAAGGATAGCCTATGTCTGCAGGACTATTCTCAGCAGGTTGCCCCTACAAGATGGGTTGTTGTAGCAGGGCCAATTGATCTCAAGGAGGACCTTGGGAAGGCCAGAACCGCGCGTCTTCACATGACAAGGCAGACTAGTGGCTTCACGAACCCTTGTCCAGTCAACAAATCCTTCGACTGCCGGCAGTCAACTGTCAACAAATCATAAACCACGTAGACTCATTTTTGAAAATCTCAGCCACATCCCCCCACTCCCGTCGTAGATTTTTTTCCATACAATTTTTAAAAAAATGTATGGAGCGTAGACTTTGGTCACGTGAGCCCCTTAGGGTAACTCTCCAATCCCACACACTTAGAAATTATAAATCTCATGTAAAAGACGTAATTCATGTTTGTAAAAAGTCGGAAAACGTAAAATAAGATTTCGTGTAAAATTATATCTCCGGAAACTACGCAATTCGACGAGAGATGTGTTTGATTGTATTTATATTCTCGTCTCCTTCAACTCATTCTTATGTGCTAAAGGACGCTTGCATGTGTCGGTCTCAGGGGCCAGAACTTTACATGAAATTTTGGTGCACACTACCAAAAGGTGATGTAAATGTCTGTCCCCTGAGACCAACACATGCAAGCGTCCTTTAGCACATAAGAATGAGTTGAAAGAGATGAAAAACTGAATTCAATCAAACACATTACATTACAACATATCGTCTGGTATATAATCATCATGTACAAATATGAACTCAACAGCTTTGAAAATAACAGACGGCGTAAATACTTTCAATTGATAATTAGTTCTAGGATTCCAGCTAAGATTATCGGGGCACATTGACTTTACTTTGGAGCTGTAAAATTGCTACCGGGTCGGTCGAAAGATGCAGAAATCATTTCCCTCTGCTATTGACACTAAATTCAGCTTCCATGACAACATCGAAAGCGTTTATTATAACTTCACCCACGCTGATTTCAAGGAAATGAACAGCTCTCTCCGGCGTGGATTGGAACTCGACCTTTGCAAACGGGGATGCGAATTTTGTTGCTTCGACTATGTGTGGTATTTTGCTGTATGCCGTGGATCAATTCGGGCCTTCGAAACTCAACCGTAAGCCTCCCAAACCTGCTTGGTCTAATTTCGACCTCAAAAAACTGAAACGAGTTAAAAAGGCTGCTCTGGGGAAATACAGTAAATATCAGTAAACTAACGAACACGCGCCAACGACGATTACAAACATCATAATAAGAGCTTGTACAACGCTCATCAGTCTCAATTGCAGAGTCGCCTCAAACCGAAGTCGAAGAGCTTCTGGCAGTTAGTGGAAGAACAACGGAAAGATACCGGTTTACTCTCCACTATGACTGACAGGACTAATGCAGCTCACTCTGTAGCGGATATTGCCAACTTGTTCCGTATGCAGTTCAGCACTATCCATAGTGATATGGTGATTTCAGCTGAGAAACAGATCAAACACATAACTGAAGCGTTGCCTTAACAAACTCGCTGCGCCCCTGACTACGGTCTTCAATTTCGTTATTTCGTTTCATTAACTCCCGGTGTGTTTCCTGAATGCTGGAAAGAGTCGTTTGTTTTCCCAATACACGAAATAATAATGCAAACGATCCAACTATCGTGGGATTGCTGAACTAAGTGCTGTATCCAAGCTATTCGAACTAATAGTTCTCCAAAGGCTGGTCCATGACTGTTCACAGAGTATTTCTTCTGACCAACACTGTTTTACCCAAGCGCTTGACGGCGACCAACCTTACCGTATTAACATCGTTCTGTATCCGCGAAATGGAATGCGGCATCAAGTAGACGCCATTAACACCTATCTCTCTGCGGCCTTCGAACCATCAGTTTGCAATGCCCAAATACGACAAAATGGGGGTCACGATCAAATGTTGAACTGACTCCGCTAATACCTGACTGGTAGAACTTTATTTGTGAAGATTTCAGATTATGCCTCGTCCAGCTTTTCAGTAACTCCGGTGCTTCGCAAGACAGCCACCTTGATCTATTTCTCTTCTGTTATGCGACGTGAACTTGGTCATTAAATGCCTGAAATTATGCTCCGTGGACGACCTGCAGCTGTACTACGTCATAAAATGTCCAGAAGATGCCCATTTTCTTTTACAGGAACTACAAGTGTTTGATGACTGATGCCGGATCAACACAATGTCCTTGAATGTATCCAAATGCACTGCTATCTCCTTCGGCCGAAAATATACGATGTATGCATACGACGACATTCTTCGAAGAACGCGCTTTAAACGTGAAACAACAGTCAAGGATCTGCGAGTAATGTTCGATTCCAAACTTTCATTCGAGAACCACATTGCCTATATTGTATTTAAAGCCTAGGATTCCGGTTCCTTAGCCGTTCAGCGAAGGTTTATACGGTTTGATTTACGACATCTTCGTTGGCAAAACCCTCGCAGATTGCCAAGTTATGAAAGTCGGTGTAAGCTCATCCATATGGAATTTATGGAAGAGCGGCCTATGGTGGCCAAAGCGTGTTTCGTTAGTGACCACCTTCAGGGGAGCATTGACTGTTCCACCTTACTTGGTCCCTTGCACATCAGCACTCGACGATGAAACCTCCGTCTACAACCTTTCTGTATAAACCGGCACTCAAGGACCAACTACGTCGATCAAAGCTTTTATTAATAAGTCAAATTCTTTTCTGTTTCAGATTCAGTTAATACAGAATACAGGAGTTATTCATCTAAACTTCCTTTTGCCGGGTCTTTTGTTTATCACCTGACGATCTAGAAATGACGAGAAACGTTAGTGATCGTCAGTCGGTGCGAATCAAAACAAACCCAAAAAAGGAGAGAGTTCCTCTCCCATGTGCGCATCAATAAACAGAGTGCACACAATAGATCGCTAGAATAACTATACAAGCCACAGTGGTACATGAGCGTCTTTCCATGCGTCAATTTTTGCCTGTTGAAGTGGCGGACTTGTTCCGTTACTACAACCTACCCCGCAGTGGAATGTTAGGCAAAGATTGACGTCCATGGTTCGAGTACCATTGGATACATGCCCTTTCGCTCAATTTTCAAAAAACATCCATTAAATTTTCCTACCTGCCGCACTCTGACGGACCTTTCACTTTCTCTTCACATCTTTCATTCTAGCCAAAAACATTAATTTTCACTCTTGGTGCCTCATGGTGATGAGCGAACATCTCCTTCAACATCATTTTAATCTGTTAACGAATCAATCTCGTATCTATATAATAAAAATGAGTTGGGGTTTCCTTTGTCACGATTTAACTCGCGAGCGGATGGACCGATCGGCGTGAAATTTTGTATGCGGAGATTTTTGGGGCCGGAGAATAATCTTATGATGGTTTGAGACCCCTCCCTTCACTGGAAAGGGGGGCTCCCATACAAATGAAACACAAATTTCTACACAACTCGAGAACTAATCAAGCAAAAGAAACCAAATTTAGCATGTGTGAGTTTTTGAAAGCAAAAAAGGTTTTTATGGTAGCTTGAGAACCCTCCCCGTCATAAAAGGGGTGGCTCCCATACAAATAAAACACAATATTCTGCATAACTCGGGAACTAATCAAGCAAATGGAACCAAATTTAGTATGTGGTGGTTATTGAAGACAACAAATTGTTCTATGTTGATTTGAGACCCCTTCCCTTTCTGAAAGGGGGGGGACCTATTCAAATAAAACGCAAATCCTTGCATAACTCGAGAACTAATAAGAGAAATGGAACCAAATTTCGTATGTGGAAGTTTTTGAAGGAGGGAAATGTTTCTATGATGATTTGAGCATCTTCCGTCGTATGAGGAGGTAAGGGGGAGGGGGTGCTCTCAAACAAACGGAACCCAAATTTCTGCATTACTCGAGAAATAATCAAGCAAATGGAACCAAATTTGGAATAGACGAGTTTTTAAGGCATGAAATGTTTTTATGGTGGTTCAAAGCCCCTCCTCCCTCTAAAAAGGGGGGGCTCTCATACAAATGAAACAAATTTCAACCAAACATGAGAACTATACCCTTTGCTTTGCAAATTTGTATTCAGTGGTTTTTGGGTCCGGGAAAGGATTTTATGATAGTTCGAGAGCCCTCCCGCTTCTAGAAAGCGTGGGATCCATGCAAATGAAAAACAAATTCCTGCATAACTCGAGAACTAATCAAGCAAATGGAACCAAAATTGGTATGGGTGAGTTTTTGAAGGCAAGAAATTTTTTTGTTGTAATTTAAGACCTCTCCTCACTCTGAAAAGGGGGGCTACCTTACATACGAAACACAAATTTATACCAAACATGAGAACTATCCCTACCGCTATGCAAATTTGTATGCAGGGGTTTTTGGGTCCGGGAAAAGATCTTATTATAGTTCGACACCCCTCCCGCCTTTAAAAAGGGGGGCTCCCATGCAAATGAAAAACTATTTTTTGCATAACTCAAGAACTAATCAAACAAATGGAACCAAATATGGCATGTGGAGGTTTTGTAGGCAAGAAATGTTTCTCCCATACAAATGAAACACAAATTTATGCATAACTCGAGAACTAATCCAGCAAATGGAACCAAATTAGGCGTTTGGGGGTTTTTGAAGGAGAGAAATGTTTTTATGATCATTGAGACTCTTCCGCCTTCTGAAAGGGGGGGGGGGGATCTCAAACAAATGAAACACAAATTTCTGCATAACTCAAGAACTAATAAAGCAAATGGAGTCAAATTTGGCATGTGGATTTTTTTGAAGGTCAGACATATTCCTATGGTGGTTTGAGACCCTTTTGCCCTCTGAAAGGGGGGGGGCTTCTCATACAAATGAAACGCAATTTTCTGCATAACTTGAGAACTATTCAAGTAAATGAAACCTCATTTGGCATGTGGGGGTTATTGGAAACAGGATTTTTATTTATATTAAAATGGATTTCTGTCTGACTGTCTGACCGATCGGAGTGAAAATATGTATGCAGGTATTTTTGGGGCTGGGGAAGGTTCTTATGATTGTTTGAGACCGCTTCCCCGTTCCGGCTCGCATACAAATGAAACACAAATTTCTGCATAGCTTGAGGCCTAATCAAGCAAATGGAATCAAAAATGGTATGCGGGGTTTTTTGAATGCAAGAAATGTTTCTATGGTGAATTCAAACACAAATTTCAATCAATCCTGAGAATTATCCAGGTAACTAAGCCAAAAACTGTGTATTGTCTGGGTAAGAAGAATATTCTGATAGAAGTTTGAACTCCTTATTACTCAAAACAAAACTCATTAAAAAAAAGCGTCAGTTCTTTGTAATGTTCATTCATTTAGTTGCAGGTGTAGCAACGCTCGCACCGGGATCAGCTAGTATATAAATAAAAATGAGTTGGGGTTTCCTTTGTCACGATTTAACTCGCGAGTGGAAGGACCGTTCGGCAAGATTTTTGCTTTGTTGGATTCGTCTTGGACACCGAAAGGTTCTTATGATGGTTTGAAACCCCTCCCTTCTCTGGAAAGAGGGGCTCCCATACAAGTGAAGCACAAATTTCTGCATAACTCGAGAACTGATCAAGCAAAGACACCCAAATTTAGCATGCGGAAGTTTTTGGAGGCAAGCAATGTTTCTATGGTAGTCAGACACCCCTCCTCTCTCTATAAAGGGAGGCTCTCGTACAAATGAAACAGAAGTTTCTGCATATCTCAAGAACTAATCAAGCAAATGGAACCAAATTTGGCATGTGGGGTTTTCTGGAGGAGAAAAATGTTTTTATGGTGGTTTGAGACCCCTCCCGTCTCCTAGAAGGGGTGCTGTTATACAAATGAAACTGTAATTTCTTCATAACTCTAGATCTAATAAAGCAAATGGAACCAAATTTGGCATGCGGGGATTTTAAAGGCAGTAAATGTTTCTATGAAAGTTCGAGACCCCTCCTCTTTCTCTGTTAGGTTGGGGGCGGTGCTCCCGTACAAATGAAACAAAAGCTTCTACATAACTTGAGAGCTAATCAAGTTAATGGAGCCAAATTTGAAAGGTGGAGGTTTTTGAAGGCAAGAAATGTTTCTAAGGTAAATCGAGACCCCTCCGCCCTCTGTAAGAGGGGGTCTCTCAAACAAATGAAACACAAATTTGTGCATAACTCGAGAACTAATCAAGCATATGGAACCCAATGTGGCATGTGGAGGTTTTTGGAGGAGATAAATGTTTCTATGGAAGTTTGAGACTCCTCCGCCATCTGGAAGGGGCGGAAAGGGGGTTTACATACAAATGAAACACAAATTTTTGAATAACTCGAGAACTTATCAGGTTAATGGAACCAAATTTAGCATGTTGAGGCTTTCGAAAGCAAGAAATATTTCTAAGTTGGCTTGAGCCTCTCCCTTCTCTGAAAGGCGGGCTCATATACAGATGAAACACAAATTTCTGAATAACTCGAGAACTTATTAAGTTAATGGAACCAAATTTGGCATGTGAAGGTTTTTGAAGACAAGAAATGTTTCTATTTTGGTTTGAAACTCCTCCGCTCACTGAAAGAGGGGTCTCTTATACAAATAAAACACGAATTTCAGCATAACCCGAGAACAAATCCAGCAAATGGAACCAAATTTGGCATGTGGAGGATTTTTGAAGGTAGTTTTCTATATACATAAAAATGAATTTCTGTCTGTCTGTCTGCCTGTCAGACCCTTT
This sequence comes from Aedes japonicus, assembly GCA_034211315.2. Classification (NCBI taxonomy): domain Eukaryota; kingdom Metazoa; phylum Arthropoda; class Insecta; order Diptera; family Culicidae; genus Aedes; species Aedes japonicus. The sequence goes on along the minus strand of JASCZW010010519.1, from coordinate 7,651 downwards.
TAGACTCGGAAATTTCTGAACCGACCAACGTGACAATTTATATGAAGGGGTTTTTGGGGCTGGGGAAGGTTCTTATGATCGTTTGAGACCCCTACTCTCTCAGGAAGGGGGGCTCTGATACATATGAGACACAAATTTCTTCATAACTCGAGAACTAATCAAGCAAATGGAATCAAATTTGGCATGTGAGGGGTTTTGAAGGCAAGAATGTTTCTATGGTGGTTCAAGACCCCTCCTCTTTTTGAAAGGGCTTGGGGTTCAAACAAATGAAACTCAATTTTTTATTATAATCGTAGAGCGCCGTGTGATGGTTCGAGAACTAATCAAGCAAATGGAACCAAATTTGGCATGTGGGGGTTTTTCAAGGCAATCATTGTATGGTGGTTCTAGTAACCTGGAAGGGAGGGCTCCCATACAAATGAAACAAACATTTTTACCAAAAATGAGAATTATCCAGGATACTTAAACACAAAACGTGTATATCTCGGGTAAGAAGCAGTTTTTGATAGAAATTTGAACCCCTGCTTATTCAAGAAATAAAACTCATGCCGAAAAAAACCATAAAAGTGCCAGTTACGTTAAATTTTCTTTCATTTAGTTGCAAGCGTAGCAGCGCACGCACCGGGTTCAGCTAGTAAATAAATAAAATTAATAATTAAATCTATATCTATAAAAGAATTTCGGTTCGTCTGTCTGTCTGACTCGAAAACTACAGAACTGATCGGTTCGAACATTTGTATGTAGGAGAATTTAGGGCTGGGAAAGGTTCTTATGATTGTTTGAGAGATTTTGCGCCACTAGAAGAGGGGAGTTTTCATACAAATGTAAAACGAATTTCTGCATAACGCGATAACCAATAATGCAAATGGAAATAAAATTAGCAAGGGCACGTTAAAGGAAATAACTGTTTGAGACCTCTTCTGTCTCCAGAAAGGGGGGTTCCAATAAAAATGAAACACAAATTTCAACCAAACATGAAAACTATCTCTACTGCTATGAAAATTTGTATGCAGGGGTTTTTGGGGCCCGGTAAAGAATCTTATGATAGTTTGAGATCCCCCCACCCTCTGGAAAGAAGGGGTTTCCATATAAATGAAACACAATTTTCAGCATAACTCGAGAACTTATCAAGCAAATAAAACCAAATTTGGCTTGTAGGGGGAGGGCTCTGGAGAGGGAGGTTCCTAACAAATGAAATATAAATTTCTGCATAACTCAAGAACCAATCAAGCCAGTTGATCCAAATTTGGCGTGTGGAGGTTTTTGAAGGCAATACATGTTTATATTGTGGTTTAATGCCGTTCCATTATCCGGAAGGGATGGCTTTAATACAAATACAACAGAAGTTTCTGCATAAATCAAGAACTAATCAATCAAATGGAAACAAATTTTCTTTGTGAAGGTTTTTGAAGGCAAGAAATATTTTTATGTTGGTTTGAGACCCATCTTCTCTTTGGAAGGGGAAGCTCTCATACAAATAAAACACAATTTTAACCACAAATAAGAATTATTTCTATTGTTATTAACATTTTTATGCAGGGGTCTTTGGGGTCGAAGAAGCTTCTTATGATGGTTAGAGAATCCTCTCCCGTCCGGAACAGAGGGCTCCCATACAAATGAAACACTTATTTCTGCAGAAACAAATGGAACCAAATTCGGCTTGTGGGGGTTTTTGGAGCCAGGATTTTTTTTTATGGAGCTCTCAACCAAATTTCAACCAAACAAGAGATTTTTTTCAAGGCAACTTAAACGCAAAATGTGTATTTCTCGGGTAAGCAGCATGTTCTGATAGAGGTTCCCTTCATAGTCAAAGATTGTCAGGAATGGGGGATACTTGAGTTACTCTCAGTGCTAAAGACTGGAGATGAGACACACAAAAATGACCACCAAAAATTCATTTTAAATCGGATACTTCTCAAATATTCAGGGATCAAATAACTATATATAAGCTATGTTTTGGCTTATTTTATTTATTGCATTTCCTCTCCCAAGCTGATTGGTGGTACATTTCTCTTAACACTGCTCATGGGATCTTGGGCGAGCCTTTGTCCATGTTCCTTACACAATTTCTCCCCGTTTTTCTTGAAAACTTCATCGGTGTTGAATGATTTCCGCATTTTTTCACCTTCTTCTTCATTTTATCGTCCAAAAATTTTCGATCGAACGAAGTTCTGGTGTACTTGGCGGATTCGCCTCCTTCGGGACCACATTAACGCCCTTCGCTTCGTACCAATCCATTACAGGCTTGGTGTAATGGCACGAAGCGATATTCGGCCAGAACAGCGTGGGACCACGGTGAGAGCGGAGGAAGGGCAGCAAGCGCTTCTGCAAGCATTCCTCTTGATAAATCTCCCCGTTTATGGTGCCGGTTGTAACGAACGGCTTGCTGTACCGTCCGCACTCGCAGATCGCCTACCATAACAGGTACTTCTTCGCGAATTTGTCCATCTTTCTCTTTCGGAACTTTTCCGGAACCTCCATGCGGGACGTATTGACAAAAAACTCGATGCCGGGGATTTGCTTGGTGTCCACCTTGATATATGTCTCGTCGTCCATGACGAGACAGCCTGGCTTGACCAGCCACTCACGGTACAGCTTCCGCGCACGCAATTTGGCCACCGTGTTTTACTTGTCAGTCCTGTTCATGGTCTACTGGATGAACCACTTCGACGAATTCACCTTTTTGGCCACGTCTCGGGTGGAAAGGTTTGGGTTAATCTTAAAGTACTGCCTTATCTTCCGCGCCTTCTCTAGGTATTCCGTTTTCGGTTTTCGGCCGCTTCCAACTCGATGGTTTTCGTCTCCTGGAACATCTTCACAATGCGGGACATGGTGGAATGGTGGATTCCAAGTCTTTTGCCGATCCATCTGTGTTACTGACCAGAATTATCGATCAACGCGCCCAACATTTGCTGGCATAGCTCTTCGTGTTTCGAATGCATCTTGAAAACTTTTGCGATAAAATTTCGCACACATAAACATAACACTCTAAGCTAGTATTACCCAAAATTTCATTAATTTTTACTCACGCGATAAAAAGTTACACCCAAAACAAAGTATCGCATTTTTTCCGAGTACAATCTTTACATTATGTATAAGAAGTTCATCCAAGGTTTTGCAAGAGAAAATTAAGTTCAAACTGGCAGGACACGGCTTCGTTTGAAGATAAATGTTTTGTCTATGAAATGCTTCTACACGTTTTTTTTGCAGAAATTTCACACATAAGCAACGAAAATATTTTTACTGAACTCATTCCAAATAAAATCATAAACGCGCCAGCTCTATTACATTTTATTTTTTTTAGTTAGAAACGTAGCAAGGCTCGCACCGGGCGTAGCTAGAAAATAAATAGATAGATTAATACCAATTCTTATCGAACAATTTATTTGAGAACCCCCATGCATATGAAGAGCAAATTCATCTTAAACGTTTGTCGTAGTTTCTGGCGGAACAATCATCAAAAAAGTCAGCGCTGTTATAAAATGAGCATCAACCAGCAAATAGTGACCATGGCAACAGTAAATTACACTGCGTAAATGTTAGTTTTGTTAAATTTCAATAGATTAAACCAACTTTTTCTGGATATCTCAAATCAAGATTTTGGTGAAATGCTGCTCTCGCTGAAAACGAACGAAATCGTGATTAAGCGCGAACCACGGAACTCTACATTTTTAATCTACAACATTTCTTGTATTTCAGGATCAACCGAATGGATATCATATATAATTGGTTCGAATAATTGTAGTATTTTTCACTTATATAAATATACACTATTATAGAAATATTTCATGCGAATGGGAGAGACCATCAGGGCACCCAATTGAAGTACTCTGGATCGGGAGAGTGGGAATGCCTACTCCCCTTTGGGAACGTCCATTAATTGCGTCACGCAAAAAATGACTTTTTTTTTAAACAACCCTACCCCCCCCCCCCCCTCGCCCTCTTGCCACGTTTTTTGTATAGATCGTCACATGAAGATATGGCTGATTTTACCCTGATTCCCCTAATAGTTTTGTGTTATTCACAGATTGCTTTGTTCGATGTGACTCAAGAACAACAAAATAAGACTAATCTTATGTAAAATGGCCTAAAACATCGATTGGAGCTAGTTTCATGAACCGCAGAACTTTATGAATAGAGATATGGCTGATTTTACCCTGATTCCCCTAATAGTTTTGTGTTATTCACAGATTGTTTTGTTCGATGTGACTCAAGAACAATAAAATAAGACTAATCTTATGTAAAATGGCCTAAAACATCGATTGGAGCTAGTTTCATGAACCGCAGAACTTTATGAATAAAGATATGGCTGATTTTACCCTGATTCCCCTAATATTGTTGTTTTTTCAGAAATTTCTTTGCGCGATGTGGTTATAGAACAACAAAATATGGCTAGTCCCATGTGAAATTTTTGGGAAAATCGATTAGAGTTAGTTTTGTTCACCGCACGGCTCTGTGAATGAAGATATGGCTGACTTTACCCTGATTCCCCTAATATTTTCATATTTTTCACAGTTTTCTTTACTCGGTGTGACTCAATATCAACAAAATAATGCTAGTTCTTTGTCAAATTTTCTTGAAAATCGATTGATTTTGGTTCAATTTACCGCACGGCGCAATGAACGTAGATATGGCTGATTATACCCTGATTCCTCTAATAATTTTGTGTTTATCATAAATTTCTTTGGTCGGAGTTATTCAAGATCAACAAATTAAAGCTAGTTATTTGTAAAATTTGCTGGAAAATCGATTGAAATCGGTTTCGTTCACCGTACAGCTCTGTGAACGAAAATATGGTCAATTTTACCCCGATTCCCCTAATATTCCCCTAGGTTCATTGCATTCATTCTTGCCGTCAGCTGTAAGCACCTGAACAGTAAAAAGTAGGCAGGAGACAGCATTTTAAATGACGTTTGAGCGTTGCCATGTTTATTAATAATGTTTTTTTCTTTATTTTGAAAATATTGGGGGAATCAGGGTAAAATGTGCCATAGATTCGTTCTAAGAGCCGTGCGGTGAACGAAACCAACATCAACCGATTGTCCAGAAAATTTTACATAGGACTTGCTTAGTTTTGTTGATCTTGAGTCACACAGAGCAAAGCAATTTCTGAATAACATAACAATATTGGGGGAATCAGGGTAAAATTAGTCATATCTTCATTCACAGAGCCGTATGGTGAACGAAATTAACTCCAATCGACTTTCCAAAAAAAATTAAATAGGACTAGCCTTACTTTGTTGATCTTGAGTCACACCGATCAATGAAATTTCTGAATTACAAAAAAAAATATTAGGGGAATCGGGGTAATATGTGTCATATCTTCATTTACAGAATAGAGAAACTAACTCCAATCTAGTCTCCAGGAAATTTATATAGGACAAGCCTTATTTTGTTGCTTTAGAAAATCACCGAACAAAATATTTCTGAAAAAAACGGAAGTGTTAGGGGAATTAGGGTAAAATCATCCATATCTTCATTCACAGAGCCTTGCCGTTAATTAAATCAACTTGAATCGATTTTTCAGGCAATTTTACATAGGACTAGCCATATTTTGTTGATCTTGAGTCAAACCGGACAATCTCTGAATAGCCCAAAAATATTAGGGAAACCGGGGTAAAATCGACCATATCTTCGTTTGCAGAGCTGTGCGGTGAACGAAACCAAATTAAATGAATTTCCTCAGCAAATTTTACAAAGAACTAGCATTATTTTATTGATCTTGAGTCACACCGAGCAAAGAAAACTGTGAAAAACCTGAAAATATTAGGGGAATCAGGATAAAATCAGCCATATCTTCATTCACAGAGCCGTGCGGTGAACGAAACTTACTTCAATCAATTTTCCTAGAAATTTTACATGGGACTAGCCATATTTTGTTGTTCTTTAATCGCATCGAGCTAAGAAATTTCTGAAAAATACACAATCATTGGGAATCAGGGTAACATCAGCCAGATCTTCTTTCACAGAGCCGTGCGATGAACAAAACTTATATTAATCGATTCTCCTGGAAATTTTTACATAGGACCAACATCATATTGTTGATCTTGAGTCACACCGAGCAAAAAAATTTATGAACAACAAGGAAATATTAGGGGAACCAGGGTAAAATAAGCTCATTTGATCCCCAAGCAGTTCCGTGCGGCCAATGAGACCCTTCGATTCCTTGGAAATTTTTCTTCAAGTAAAGGTATCATTTACAGAAATCGTTCTACTCGAGCTGAGATATAGAATTCTTTCGCGTTTCGGGCTCTTTTTTTCCACTGTGCATTGAGTCATCCTCGTGTTAGATAGCTTGGTCTTTTGACCAATTGTTCAATCTTGTTGTTGGAAGGGAGATTCTTTTTATTCCTGTGGAAATGTTTAGAGTGATATTGCCTTTCGATCCACCCTACCCGTTTTTTATCCTTCACACAATAGCATGATTAGGATAATCAATGGTTATTAAAGGTTGATCAAGCGTTACAGAGAGGGGAACCCATTGCTTTCGGCCTTATTTTCCAGCTACAATGGGTGATAGTACATATCATACATCAAAACTCTTCAGTTGTACAACTACATTCTTTCAACTATTCTACTACTGCACTATAAGATATCAGGCGGACGAAAATCGGAAAAGTGACCTTCACCAAAACTTTTTTTCAATATTTTTATCAAAAGTAAACAAATAAATTAAGAAAACTTCAAAGTTTCAAGCCTCTAGCACTTTTCTTCCCTGAGATATTAGATGTCAAAGTTGTAAGTTAGCGAAAAAACGTACTTTTTGCCGAAAAAATACGCTTTATCTCAAGTTAAATGTTGACCTGTTTTTATGAGATAACCCCTAGCTCACTATATATGATTGAAAGGGTAACAAAACTAGCTTTAAAAAATAATAATACGATAGGTTGTCATTCTGAAATAAAATCAAAAAAATCTTTAAGAGAAGAAAAAACATTTAAAAATTAGAAATTTCAACTTTTTTGATCAGCAACTTTTTTTCCCCGCATATCCCCGCATATCCCCGCAGCAGCTCTGAATCAAGTGTGGGATGTATAATAACAAATTACGAAGGAAAACTCTGCGCAAACTTGCGCCATTTTGAAAATCAGGCGGTTTAAAAATAAGACCACTTTGGTGCAATTCCATTATTTTAGGTTGATGAAAACGTATTTACTTTTTTAGGGGATTTTGGTAATTTCTGGCGATGGTTTAACCAAAATTAGTTACAAATTAACACTTTACAGAAAATTTTGACCATTTTTTGAAAAGGGCTGAACCTTTTTTAAATTTAAAATTATTAAAAATATGTTTAAAACAGTTTCTGCTATAATTGGTTATAAATAATAAAATCGGTATCATTATCATCGCATACAAGGGCTTCTTCATGTTAACATGTTTTCCAATGTAAGTTTAAAGTTTACGTTCTTTTTGTTATTTTGTCTTGTTTTTGAATAATTTTCGTAAATTCGTAAATTCGTACCTACGTGTATGTGGACCTTGCTGCCATCGACTCGCTTAGGTACTCAATGTTTGAGGCTCATGGTAAGTACCTAGAGTACGATTTATTACCAGGAGTGGTATTTATACCGACAGTGTATTATTTGAAATCCCACAAACTACGGTTGAGTGCAAGTGTAAAAATGGATAATAGAGTTATAATTTCGTTGTT
>JASCZW010010518.1:0-36322 GCA_034211315.2 Aedes japonicus | reverse complement strand
ACCTGGGGGTTCATAACTTCACGCCTGGTGAGGAGCTGGAGAGATAATTCTGGCAACCGATCCGGGAGTGGCAACACGCCAGCCAGCACTTCAAGACTCGCCATGGTGTGGAGTCGAGTGCATGCAACGCCTAACTGCGATGCAGGAGACTACCGATACTGAATACGTTCCAGTTTAATGAAGTGCGACCGAGCCGCTGACTGAAAACAAAAACTACCGTGATTCACCTAACCGACAAAACCGTTTGTCGGTACAAACGTTAGAAGTCTTGTAGGATGAGGCTCCCACCAGGTCCCGGTAATTGTGCAGAAAATTGATCCTTGAGCTGGCACTTTCGCTTCCACATACTCAATATGGAGGATCTCCAGGTGCACTTTGAATCGAGACCAGACCCCCAAGATATTTAAAGGACATAGAGTGAGTTATCGAGCACACCCCAAATTTGAAGCACCAAGTTGCTTGCTTCGAGGTTTATACTTCCTTGGCAAAAAACTACCAACTCCAGTTTTCTCCGTAGAATTCGATACCTAGCTCTAGATTGCCAAGTGAACAGTATTGTCTAAGGTATCCTGTGAAGAGGTCCTTGCAGATCGGCCCCAGTGGGTCCCGTGACGAGACACTACGCCGATCATCTGCCAAGTTGTCTCAACGTACCTGATTGTCCACCTGAGACAACCGTCAATGATCTTCCCGAGCATAAAAATATACAAAGGGGGACTTAAACATGTAGTCCCTGGGGAGACCAGCAGCTAAATCAGGGAAGCTGTAGGGGTTCCATGAGAAAAACTCATATGTTTTCTCTGACAGCAAATTTGTACAAAAAATTATTCATTAAATGGTGAAAAGCCACAAGCGTGGAGTTTATCTGAAAGAACTTCAGCAGATAACCTGAATCAAAAGCCCCTTTATGTCCAAGAATACAGAAGCCATTTGCTCTTTTTAAAAGCAAAAGCTACAACTGAATATCTGTGCAGGAAAGCAACGCGAGACAGTCGTTCGTTCCCTTGCCTACGGAAACCATATTGGTAATTATCTGAAAGCGGTTGTTTAGTCATCAGCCCATTTGTCCAGACGGAAAAGGATCACATTTTCTCCAACAATTTTCCGAATACTGAGATAACATCGCGATGGGTCGAATGGGAGTTGTGGTCGGACGCGGGCTTACCACACAGATGAAAAAGACATTGAAGTTTTATGCGTTTTCTAATGCACATAAAGGAATGCTGATTTGGCAGAAATTAATGGGATATTTCATGTAAATTGAGGTCAGATAACGCCTGCATCTAGCCTGTTGTATGACAGATTACAAACATTGTTGTATGGCTCATCAAAAGACTACAACCAATTGCGTTGTTTACGCCTCCTTTGGCTTGGAACTAAACGGTGGACAATTTTACTGCGCTTCGCACAAATTAATAATTTTTCTCGTGCAGGTTTCCCGGATGGCGACCAACTCTCACACCGCACTCCAATCATGCGGTACAATGTTGAGTTCGAGAAACTGATTAAACAAGTTCAACATACGCCTCTTCGCGACGTCTGGGAGGTTCTTAAGCAAGTTGAACTTGATCCTTATCAGCCCCTGGAGCCGTATTGCCACACGAAAGGAGTGCGAGGAGAACTCTACCATTGAAAAGGGTTGGCTAATCTCATCTATCGAATTCGTGTTTTCGCGAGGAATCATCCCGTGCCGGCACAGAATCTGGACAAACTTTTCGAGCGAATTTGAGGATCCGTTGGTCCGAGTACTCTTCGCTCTCGTTGTTCGTAGTTCGGTTACGCAACCTTCGCGCCGTGTTCCAAAGGTACTCATCGGACGTTTCGCGCGATAGCCCGTTCACGAATGTTCGCCAGTAACCGCGTTTCTTGGCCTTGATGAGGCTCTTAAGTTCGCGTTCGAGGCCATTGTATACTTCGAAGTGCTCAGGTGTTCCCACGTCTACGGAAAACTTTAAACGCGTCGGACTTTTTACGGTAAACCTCGGTGCATTGCTGATCCTCGCCATGGAGAAGGAGGTTTCCTGCGAAATGACGTTCCTGGAACTGGTCGAGTTTGAGCTTGAAGCGCGCTGTCTAGATCAGGTTGGAGAGGAAGTTATATTCTTCCAGCGGTGAAGCCTTTCTACCGTCGTTACGGCTTCATCTACTGCTGTCTAAACTTTGTCAATCGATGTGACGGGTAAGATCATACGCGACGTTAACAGATTTCGACGGATTGAACCAGGTGGCAACCGAAATTTTTATGGGCAAGTGATCACTACCGTGGGGATCTTGAATCACATTCCTTGTGCAATCCAACGATAATGAATTCGAACAAAGTGTAGGTCTAATCTACTGCCAACTGAGGATGTACCAACTGAACGTTATTTACTTCTCATTGTTAAGAACTGTCATGTTGAAGTTGTCTAGAGGTCATATATCAGGGAAGATCGGTTGTCATCGTTGCAGTTCTCCCCAGCCTGTACCGTGAGTTGAAAATCTCCCGCGACCAACCGCGGAGCAGGAAGAACCGAACAAATATCTGAGAGTTGTTTCGGTTAATCGAAGGCTCTAGGAGGAATATAAACGGAAGCAATGCAAAGGCTTTTATTGTCTAATAACAGCCTGACATGCGACATACTTCAATACCTCTGGAATTGGAGAAAAATTCACTCTATAGAAGGTGAAGTAGCACTTTGTGATCCCAAAAGTACTCCCACTCCACGCAGAATCCTCACGATCAAGACGAATAATATTGAAATCATGAATCGGAAGATTGATTTCGGAGAAGAGAAGCTCATGTTTCTACAAGAGCGAATGCATCACAACCCGGTAGTGTGAGCTAAAGGAATTTGAATGATTCCAATTTAGGAATCAAACTACGACAATTCCACTAGCAGAACAGTGATCCAAATCCCCGACCTGAACGCACCTTCCGGAAAGGTGAACGATGTTCCCTCTTCAGCCGAATCAAAGTCAGACTCGTCATCTGACAAGAGGAGCAAAGGATTTGTATTGGCATCGGGTGATGGTGAGGCTTTTTTAACCATTTCAGCAAATGATTGCCTGGAACGCTGTTTCAGCGAGCGTTCTAATTTTTCCCGCGTTGTTTGTACGCCGGGCACGATGAAGGCATGAGGAGGGTTCTGCACAAAGCGCATTTAGGTGTGCTGTCTGCGCACGCGCCATCCTCATGCTTCTCCCCGCAGTTGGACAGCGCGCCTTATTGCGCAATGGGAGGTCGTATGTCCCATCTGCTGCACTTTTCGCAGATCATGACCCGGTACAAACAATCGCAGGTAGCCGAGATTTTCCCAACTCGACGTATTGAGGAGGCTGAGCCAGAGAGGTCACGCGAAGCAGGTCTGACGGTGTAAACTTTTTGCCCTTGTTGGTCGACACTGTGCCAGAGTTGGCGCACATCAATATCTTTACTGGGGAAGCAGAGGGTTCTTAAATCGACCAACCCCCGCTTCCAGCAGGATCTCGGGGTCAGACTCGTTTCGGAGACCACCTTCAATTTCAATACCCGAGCTGGGATTACACTCTATATTCTAGAGTAAAGAGCTGGAGACGCAATCTCATTAGCTGGCTTGAGATTGGACACAACGACGAAGTTTATTGGGTCTGACTTTAATTATCTCGGTCACGCCGAGAATCGCTTCGTCAGATCATCAGAAATCTGACAAACATTTAGAGGATTTCGATTTGGGCTGAAATAAACAGCCCATGGCCCAGTTGAACTATCTGGATAAGCACGTGATCTAGTAACTCTATGAGCTACCTCATCATTTCGTGCCATAGATGATTCATCTTGCGATAAATCATCCATGGCTCGCTGTGGAACTTACGCTCAACCACTAACGTAATTATCTACAATCAATCACAGATAAACAAACTAAACCTAAAAAAAATAAACTAAAACTAAGTTCACTCTCACACACTATCAATCATCTCACACTCACACCACATACGATGAAAATGACTCAACTTATCTTATATACTACTAAAAAAACTTATCTTATAAGTTATCACGGATCTACTGCAGCAGGGCGACGAATGCTGTGCTGCTGCTGCCGAGCGACGATGAGTGACCGCGTGTACCGTCTAAGCGATGAATAATTGGATGTTGTCAGAATGAAAATTCAATGAAGCGAAGATTGGAGAAAATGGAAAAAAAATAAAAAAAACATGATCCATAAACCGTGGCATATGCTCTACTGCTGCGTGAAATGAGAAATCTCAAAGGAAAAGACTCATAAGGATTTGAGAAGTTAGGGCGGCCGAATGCCGCCTATGGATCCGTAATTGACAGCAGATTGGCGTAATATAAGCTTTGAGCGAGAAAATTTATGCTACAGTCTTAAAAAATAGTGAATAGTCGAGTACCTTAGATTTATATGATCGTTGTCTTTGGTGGTAACAACATCAGGTTTCACGCATTGCGACAAGTTGCAAGTTCAAATTTGTTCACTTCCATTATAGATTATAAACCGAATACCCCTTGTTACAAAAAATGCATATAAGAATTACATTAATGTAATGCTAGAAATTTAAAGGTGCAGTCTTGGAATAAGGAAAACTTATGGCTTAGGAAAAGCATCGAAATATTTTAAAATTTACCTTTTCAGTATGGATTCAAATTAAAATACGTTTAAACACTATTGCCATCTCTCGGGTTGTTACCACTTGCAATTTAATCACGATGGCCATTGTTTGTTTCATTCTCGCATCTTACTACCACACGCTCGACCAATGAACTTATACTCATATTTGAGTAATTTTGACTGAAAATTGTATAAAAAGTGTTCCTCATTGGTTTTGTGAAAAACTAATCCCTTTTCGGAGAAAACTAGCGGACTATCGTGTAAATTGATCTTGCACTTTTGTGAGATTTTTAGTGAACAGCATCCGAAAATGAGTAGGGTTCGTTGCCCGTGGGCACAAAGGATTTGAAGTGTCAAAATTATTCAGCTGAGTTCCGGTGGTTGAAGAAATTAATAAAAAATCTCTTCAAAAACAAAATTCTCAGAATGTCTTGCTCTTTAAGAGAAAATTCTGATTTCGAGTGAAGAGGATTTATAGTTCTCACAATTTCCAATAGATGCCTTTGACAGCTATTTCTAGACTGATTATTGAAAACATCCCATTATCCGTGAACAGAGACCGAAATTTTCGCCTACTTGAGAAGAGAAACGTTATTGTTCACCCGCTTGTAGAAACAGAACAGTTTTTGCGAAAAAAGGAACGGCGATTTATAATTTTCGGAGAGCATGAGTAGCTGAGAAATCGTCTCGTTTTCAGTGAATCCTAGATGCCGATAATTATTTTTCACTTGATTTTTGACGCCTGAATATACCAGTCTTCATGCTTGTTTAATTTTGACATTATAATCTAATCTAATCTAATCTAATCTAATACAAACGCAGCCAGTACGAGAAAGCATCCTGGAAATAATTGGGTTAGATAACGCCCAATTATTTTTTGTCAATATTGATGCTTGCAGCATATCAAAACATGATACAAGCGTCAAAGCGGCTAGGCCTACTGCGTTGCATTTACCGCAAAAGATGATTCTGTAAAATGAGTTGGGTTCAAATGAATAGATTTGAACCATAACGCATTTTAAGAATCTACAGAGGAAGAAGGATGCGTGGACATACCGTACCATACGCTCCGAGGTAAGAATAATAAAATAATATTCAAATAATAATGAAAATCCAAATAATGAAAGAAGAATATGGTAATGATAATGTTGAAAATGGAAAATCAATATGATATGTTTTATAGAATATAAGAAAAGGTATATTATAATGTAAAATGAAAAAAATTATTACACAATTCTGCAAATTGCTGTCCTGCTGCAATTGTAGAAGGATTTGCGCATCTATTATGAACCTAAATGCTCAGACAATGTATCATAGCCCCAATTTTTATTTTATTTTACGAAACTTGGAAACTCCATGAACAACCTGAAATTTAATATAAAGGATAGTGTATCTAAAATGTATGCTACACCATGCAACAAATGAGACAGAAACAGAATCGTCCCAAGCTCCCGACGATGACTACAATTGATGCTGGCTTCCTGATGATGATGATGATGAAATACTACCATCTATTGTAGCAAGGTAACTTTCCATAGCAGTGGAATAATCTGAAAAACGATTTGATCAGGATTCTACTGTTGTTTGTGATCTTCAAGCTCCTGTATGAAGGGCCAAAAACGTTTGGGCGGGCCCGTAAGCAGAGACACTTACGCGAAACCCGCGAATAAAGGGAAGAGAATCTCCTTCCAAAAGCAAGTTCACACATACAGCATTAGAGTCGAGCCCTCGATTGACAGAATAAACCCAATAGATGGGGTCGAAGAGCCCGCCCTCGTTCCACGAAATGTTAACAATAGGGAGGAGGCAGTCCCATGCTCCCTATCCAAATCGTTTCACTTGGGTGCCCTGATGGTCCCTCCCTTTTCCCGTTATATATTATGTCGATATGTAATATTCAGTATATTTTGTAATGGTGTAATGTTGATTACTTACCTTGTGCTAGAAAATTTGTCTGAAAGTAAAATTGGTTAGTGTTTATACCGTTCTTTATTGCTCTGTGTTGTCTCGATGTTACTGCATTCGAAGAGTTGACTTTAGGATGACGATATGATATTGCTCGTGTTCATAGAATAGGGAAGAGAATAGAAAGGAAAAGGGATTAGTGATTGGTAACACGCTATGCGCATGTGAGATTTTTCATGGTGATATTCTCACAACGGCCGTTCAGAATGGTTCGACGGATACATATGAGAGATCATAACAGGGCAATGATCCCCATCGCATCTTCAAGTGATCATTACAAGCTGTCCATTTGGTTCAGGCACTTTTGAACGTTGATGGGGCAGCCGATTCACACATGAAATCTGCCGCGACCAACTCGACAGAACGCGCCCATACCCCTTTCTGAACCGAAGGGCAGGGCTTGTTTAATTTTGACATTATAATTCGATAAAAAGCCAATTTTTCTTCATGTTGTGAGCAAATAAGAATTTGTATATTTGAAGCAAACTAAATAGAAGATTCTTCTGGTTCATGGTTTCAGTGCAAAATGTGTCATGAGAAAATATTTTCGTTGAATTTTAGAGAGAGATATTTTCGCATCTACAAGAGAGAGGATTTATGAATTAGCGGCGAAAAAGGAGAGATGAAAATGTGAATGTTTCGCTACTCATCGACAACCTGCTTGGTGGTTTTCACCAAGCTGAGTGAGAATTTCGATCTCTGTCCGTAAGAAAACCACAATCCATTAGTTTTCGATTATTAGGAATTAACTAGTAAAACTGCTTTGGAATTTATTTTTCCAACTTGCGAATTTGTTTATAACTACATTGTTTCCATCGAAATACATAAAACTGTCATATGATGATTTAATTCGTTGAATGTATAAGGAGAAATAATCTGACAACGGACTCTCAAGGTGCTTTAGGACGCGAGTTGCGAGCTGCGAGTTTAAACAAACGGTTTTGCATTGCAACAAATTTTATTTAAAAAAAAACAGTTCGTAGTCAAAATAGGCAGGAAAATAATTGAGAACGGCACCTAAAACAGCGTAAGTAAATAATTTGGCCTGAATTTACTTAACTTAACGAAAGTTATCATTAACTGTAGACTCAAGAAATACCTGTCTGCGGAGCAGAAGAAATTCCTAGTGAACTTCATGGTAACGAGGCAACGAGTTCTTCAAAGAACTTCGGGAAAATTCATCCCAGAACTTCAGGGAAATTCTTTCGAGAACTCCAGGGAAGTTCTATCGACATCTTCAAGGAAGTTCTTCCGAAAACTTCAGGGAAGTTCTTCCGAGAACTGCAGGGAAGTTCTTCCGAGAACTTCAGGGAAGTTCTTCCGTGAACTTCAGGGAAGTTCTTCCGAGAACTTCAGGGAGGTTCTTCCGAGAACTTCAGGGAAGTTCTTCCGAGAACTTCAGGAAAATTCTTACAAGGTTAGAGAACTTTAAGGAAGGTCTTCAGGGAAATTTAGGAAATTTCTTCAAAGTACTTGAGGGAAGTTCTTCAGAGATCAATAGGAAAGTTCTTCGGAGGAAGTCAGCGTAGTTCTTTCTTAAAACTCATGAAACTTCTTAGTAAAAATTCGGGGAAGTTTATCCTAAAAACTTACCCCAAAGTTCTCTGGACAGCTTTTCCGATGTTCTGGAAAAAAAATCACTGAAGCTCTTGGATGAAATCCACTAAGGTTCATGGAAGAAAGTTCCTGTAGTTTTCGACAGAACTTTCCCAAACTTTACGGGAGAATTTTATTGAAGTCCTCCGAAGAATTTCATTGAAATTTTAGTAAGAAGTTCCCGAATGTTCTCGGATGATATTTCCTGATGTTCTGTGAAGTTCTTTCCTGAAATTCTGTGAAAATTTTCAGCAAATCTTAACTTTAGCTCTTGGAAGAACGTCCCAAAATCAAAGTGTAATGGATAAACCTTCATACGTTTGTTCCACTAACGAGGTGGCAATTCATCTCTTTGTACACGGTTGAAAATAATAATCGCACGTCAAGATTAAATTTAAAAAAATGTGGGTACTTGGTCATTCTTCCGTCGCAGGAAATGAATGAGCTGATAAACTAGCACGCATTGGTGCTTCCTTACATTACATACATACATTTAATAACAAAAGATAAGAGGTAATAGAGGGTTCCAGACAAAGTGTAGGCTATATGAGGGAATCGTGGTTATCAGACACAAGTCATGGATGACAATTGTACCTTCTTTGGTGGAAATCGTTAGTTCGAAATCAGCAAAGGCCTTATTGTCTGCCAACAGTTAACAACAGCATCCATATTGTGGTTTAAACCACCCAGCAAACAAAGGATCGTATATGATAGCGAATAAGAGAGCAAAGTGGAGGCGGTATACATACATTTTCCATGCAGTGAAATGGACACATGTACGTATAGCGCCTCCACTTTTTTTTTTCCTATATCCGCTATCATATACGATTTTGTGTTTGCTGGGCGGCTCTCAAATTCGATATTTTAATGATTTTTTGTATTTAATTGAAATAAACCACCCCGCACTTGTGAGCGGCTCCAACGGCAGCAATGCATATGTTTTAAATCGGTCCTCAAACTCTAAATTTTAGCGTAGTTTGGTTATCTATCGGAATAAAGCATTCATTCTTGTGAGTGGCCTCAACAGCATCCTTATTGTTGGTTTAAATCGATAATTTAATGTATTTTGTACACTACTGAAACAGACTACCTGTAATTATTAGTAACCCCAAGGATCCTATCTGTTGGTTTAAATGGTTTCAAAATTTTAATATTTTTACTGTGCATACACATTGTACAGAGAACAAACTGGGAACATAGTAAAATATCTTACTTGCTGCCGACGTCAGTAGAATTCACCAGATCTTTTACCAAAACGGATCCTGCTGCAAACTCAACCATTTTACCCAACATCCCCGTGGTTTCTCGTGGAAATGCAGTGAACTCTGTGCCTTCCTTCAGAGCGACTACAAGGTCAACATGCTTCTACAAATTTCCTACTTGACCCGCATTTGGACGGGGCCGGCGCCGGTATTGCCTTATTTTGGGATTGCCAGATATTACACATTGAGGATGTTTGTTAGTCCCAAAAACCACCTAGTGGTTTTCTGTGTAATAACAGCTGATCTAGCAATAACGGAATAGCAACCTCGAGCGCTCAATCATGTTCATGCTCTAAATATAAACAAATAATCCGATATCAAGATTTGAGTTTTCTGTCGATGTCCCTTTGGGACACACCTGAGCCACAAGGTTTTGCATAGAAACTCGGTTTAGGACTACTTGTCTCCAGTTTCTCGAGAGTCCTGCCCTTTTTAGGCCATGCACTACTTGGTCTGACTACCTTACTCGCTGCACTCCTTTGCCTTTTGGCCGTGTTCAGGACAAACACCATTTTGCTGGATTGTTGGATTGGGACGGGATAGAAACTCTTCTAACAGACTCCTGAAGAACTCGGGGTGTAGAGCGCTAACTCCTCTCCCTGCTAAAAACCCACCCATGCCTCGAACCCCGGCCCTCCCCGGAACCACCTTTCGGTATTACTTCAGCGAAGGGGTAGTGTGTCTTACGCACTCACTATGTCTAACTACGTAGGTCTTTAGTAGTTAGCTTTGCTGACCTGACGCTGATTCGATAGAGATGCTCTTGGATCCAAGCAGGGTTCGGGACGTCCGTACCAGATCGTCAGCGATCCCCTGCCCGACCAATTATGGTCCCTCCGAATCTCGCACCACAAGGTCCTTACTTCGATCGAGAAAGCCAAGGACCGGGGTTGTAACGTCTGAGGGTGCCTACCCCAGGATCGTACCTGTTCCCTATGACACGGCCGCTTACGGCTTCCTGCCGGATCCCGTGCCATATGGCGCTTCCTCCGTTGTAGTTCGTTTAGCCGTTACAGGAAGCTTAACGATTCCAGAATGCGACACGGGGAGTCGAACTACTTGCACACCCCTTCACATACAGGTTGGCAACATGAAAGTGATACATTCATTTGTGATCCTCTCGGTACAATTTGTACCATTATCGGTGGACCGCTTGTGTACACTGAACCAAAACGTCCTCATTTTATCAAATGAATCCTCCGTCGGTTAATATTGAGATAATGAGATCGCATTTTTGAATGGCAGATGCAAGCGTACGACGATTTTGTAGAAAACAGGTGAGTTTCCTTCGAATGAATGCTGTATGAAAAATCGTCATCCCAAAGTGGAATACGTATTGCATCAATTTATTGCCATTGAATCTAATTCAGACTATTCTTAAATCGCTGATGATGTACACAGTTTTAAGACAAACATCATATTGAATTTGATTGAAAATTGTAGCCTAGATTGTAGCAGCCTTGACGCAGTTATTCTTTTTTTAAAAGATCTAGAAGATTTTCCAAAGTCTAAGAGATCGTCAACCAACGAAAAGGCACGAACACATGATGTCAGTGGCACATTAAACCCGTAAGAAGCCCGATGGAATTTGGTCAGCTGTAATAATGACGAGCTTAGTTGTCTTCCCACTCGGTAGTCTATGCAAGACAGAAAAGCAGGTGTGGCATCGTTAGGGATACGGAAGGAGATCTTGAGGATTAAGCCAGGGTAGGCTTCTGAGTGTAATGCTTATGAGACTACGTTGAACAAGTTGAATTCTGAGGTCAGTCAAAACGAATTCTAATTTACTGCAACATTTTCAAGAACTGAGTGAACCAGTGCACAGTAGAGGACTTTGTGGCAGTAATGATCGGTAAAATCACGGAAGATGTCAGAGAGTGAAGCTTTCTTGATGATCAAAACCAGCTGATATGCTAATTAAATGTAAACTTTTCTTCCAGTGTCCCACCCAAATGTCCCAAAACGTGCACTAGGACATTGATGGTGACAGTGATGGGACGCATTGATCGGTGAAACGTGATAGCAACACATTTAATAATGCTTACCACGAGTTTATTCATCTTACACCAGGTGGCAAACATGTCATGAAGTTCTTGAAGCCTTTAAGTTCGTATAAACGGCATTCACTTGATTTTTAACTTCAACCTGCGTAGTACAGGTACTAGTGAGGTCCGGAAGGTTCGTTGTTACAGAACGGCCAGGCAGAAATCCATGTTGATTGTCTGAAATGTTTTGTTTTGTACAACCAAGAATGACATTACTCACTTACTTATGTCTCCTGTCCATTCCTAGGGTTGCATAGGGCCAACAGTTTTTTTTAGAAGCTGCATACGTCGTGCCTCACTGGCGAGTTCTGCCAGCTGCCCTAGCTGAGCTAACGTTAAAACATTCCATGTTCCAATTCATATTCTATGTTTCATGTGTTACTTATGATTTACCCGACAATACTCAGCAGCGCGAGACTCGGAGCTAGTCACAGGGTCAGCGCACCACTGGGCAACCGTAGGGCTTCGCGAAATAAAAGAGGCACTCAAAGATACAAATTAATTGATACTCAACGGATTTTCCTGTTCAATGGTTGTATTTGTCTGTAGTGTACACTGGATTACCGGCGCGTATCTTGATGCTATTACTGGACTCTGGTGAGCGCTCGTGGCGTCGATGCAAATCCAGCGATGGCTGACTCGCCGTGGTGAAAGATGGTGATCTGGCGGTGACGACGGACAGCAGAATGGCGGTTTTCGATGGGCTGGAATCTCGGGGTCCACGATTACAGGCGCTTCCTTCAAGCGAAGTCGGTCGACGACGGCAAGGCCCTTTGTCGAACCGAGAAGGGTACTCCTCCTTGATGATTAGGGCTCACTGGGGCCCGAGAGCGTTGTCCTTGATAATTATGGCCCGAAGCCAGAGGAACAATAGCGGTCCTAAATGATTAGAAATGGGCACCTTACAGATGCCCAAATCGTATCGTGCAATGGCGGGTCTCACCTCGTCAATCTGAAGGCTCACTTTTTTCCCGGCACTTACTTAGCCACTGGCAATACTTTGTAGCACGTCTGATCTACACGCTCGTCTGATTAAAACTCCTCGATGGCCGTCCACTGTTGAGAATTTCTTAACGCCATGTTTAGCTGTCGTTGACTGCAGCCCAGTGTTATTCTATCCGCTAAAGTTTGGTAACCGATTTGAATCTTCGATTCACATGGCGCATTTAAATAAACAATTAAAATTTCTGTAATATCGGTTACACATGCTAAAAGTCGATGCCGTAAGACCAGTCCGTAGTCTTTCATGTTTGGTTTCTGTAACCATTTAACTTCGGAGACAGTAGGTGGTTGGCCTAAGGTTCCTATTCATGTGATGAGGCTGCCATCTTAGGAGTAGCTTGCGGGGAACAGCATTTCTTATTCAACCGCTGTTTGAGCCGCAACCTACGTGGTGGACAGGCGCTCAGGTTGGGGGAGCCTTCGACTTTTACCCTTATAGCGGGGTAACTCGCTTCGCCACGGCCGCCTTTCGGATATTCGTGGATTTTTGGAAGAAACTCAACAGTGTCCAATAACTGCGCAGTCACCCGCATATCCAGGTCAGTCTCCGCTGATTGTTCGGGACTGCTTATTCGGATATTCGCAGCTAACCATCATATCTGATGGTTTTCAGCTAAGCCCCGTATAGTCTCCACCTACTCTATGGTTCCCGGAAGAATGAGATTACTAGCGATTATTTCGAATAGATTCGATCCCGCAGATAGACTGGTAATTCCTTCACATTTCTCTTCCAAACATCGGGGAACTTTTACAGCTCAAACGATTTGTTGAACGTGTAGACTTATACAGTAGCACCACGTATTGTGCCAATTCTGAACTCCTGTTCATGTGATAAAATTCTTAACTTATAGTCGCCAATGAAAAGGCTTTGATCTACTGGACTCCTTTGTCTAAACCGTCTAGATGATCAGAGATAAACCAAGTTAAGGGGGGATATACAGTTAAACGAGCAAAAAAACTCATTTTTGAAAAAAAATTCTAGGGGAAGTTTTTGATCAAACCAATCGAAATTTTTTTATAATTTTAAGCATATCCATGTAGTATATAAATTTTTTTTTTCAATTTTGTTTCAACAAAGTGGCGGCCGTTAGAGTGCGTTGAAAAAATCGTTGTATTTTGCTTGTGCCGGCTCTCCTGGTCGCAATTTTGATCTGGAACCTGCTAACCCAAAAACATTACGTTAATTACATTTACAGTTAGTAGATGAATTGAACAAAAAAATTTAAAAAAATAATTTGAACTGTTGGCGTAACTATTTTGAAAAAGTCCACATTTTTTCCGCCATTTTATCACATTTTTCCATACATAGTAATAAAATATTACAACAATTTTTAATTCATATAGAAAGTAATACTATAATAAAGAAAGCCTATAAGTTTCATCTTAATCGAACAATTAGTTTTCGGCTATCACCGGCATACACTCCGAAAATGCTGTTTTGAGAAAAACGCGTTGAAAGTTTTAATTATCGATCTGCGCGCGAAAAAGGCGTCTTCGAAAAACGATGAAACGAAACACGGAGTTCGAATTTCGAAAGAAAGGTTTCAGGAGCGTATTCTACGGGAAATTTACTAACTTTTCATGCAAAAAAAAAATAATGAGATTTTTGGTCATTCTAACTGCATATCCCCCCTTAAAACCACACTCAAAAAAATCGACACGTTACATCCACGTGAAATGCACGTAATTTTCGTCCTTCGCCAAAACCAGTAATAAACACGTGGAATTCACGTAAGAGCTACACTCAGCGAAATAAACTTTCGATATTCATAAGATTACATTATGATTATTTGCTATAAGGAATCAGCATGAATTTCATAAATTTATCTTATGAAATATAATGATGTTGAAAAAATAAAAATATGGAGCAACCTGGATTCGAACCATGAACGTTGAGGTTGTGGGTCCAGTGACTTGCCCTTTAGTATATATCAACACTTGTAATCAGGAAAGCTTAAAAGCGTACAAGAGCAACGTCGGGTAAAACAAAATCCATTCATAAGTCAGCCTTATGAAATTCCAAAGCATCGTTCATAAGTTGAACCTTATGAAATTCATAAGATTATTTGGTTCAGTGTACGTGATTTCCACGTAATTTCACATTTTACGTAAAAATCACATAAATGTTACGTGATTTTCCACGTACAATGCACTGGTACGTAATGTTTACCTGATTTTACTGAAGAAAATTTGGTTACGTGTTCAGATGGAAGTTACGCGAAATTTCACGTGAAAACAACGTGTCGATTTTTTTGAGTGCAGCTATATCGAACTTGATTCACTACGTATTTTATGTACGTGGAAACGTCTCCCAATTTCGATTTTTGCAGCGCTATTTGCGGAATTTATGTAATCAAGCAATACGCTGTTTGGCCCAGAACGAGTATCTTAGGGAATACACGGTTGTTTTACAACGATTGGGGCTTCTGTATCAAAAAGGTAATAGCTACGTGAATGCTAGCTCAAGGAATTTATTAAACCATTTAGCTCTCGCATTTTGATGCCATTTCTTGAAAAAGGGGTTGACCAAGTAATTTCCATGACAAAGTGAAATAAAGCTTCAATACGTATCTATTTTCCTTGATACCTCTATCAATCGTATTATAATCGCTGTTCGACTTCCTGCCGAAGAACCTCAAATGCAGGGGAGTTATTCCTTATCAGGCAATCGTGAAGAATGCCAAATCCTCTGGGCGTCCATTTTCTGCTTGTTAGCTTTTCCACCCTTAGTTGATGTTTTATTCGAACTTTGCTCTTTCCTACAGAGTTAGTCAAGCGTGCTTCAAGTCTCATTTATTTTGAGCTTGCGAAAAATTAACCGACGATAAAAATGAAAAAAATACTAACATTTAAAGCTACAGGAGTCACTCGAATAGCGCGGATGGGAGGTAACGTAATTGCACTATTAGTAATCGACAAAATATCATTGGTTTAACCCTCGATATGTTCATGATTAGGGCTTTAAAGCCCTTTTTCACATCCCAAGACTCCAACAAATCTGTTAGGCCCTAATCATCCATCACAAAACTTCTTGTGTAACTGAAGTAAGTGGGCGGTAACACCAACCGCGCTATTCGGGTGATTTCTGTACTCGCCTCGCATTGTGAGCACGAGTTCGTGCGCCGTGTAAATGTCAAACAGTCAACTAAGTTGGGGAGAAAGCACCCGGTAGAAACAGGCGAGGAGCTTTTCCATCATTTGCCGAGTGGAAGTTTGTCACAGCAAAAGAATCACGGAAGGTGGAACCGCGCAAAGATCAACCGTTGATAATTAATTAGAAGCTCGCCGAAAGTCATTAAATCCGATTATATGGTATGGACGAAGCCGACAACGTTTGGACTCATTTTTCTATCGTGATAATTTATATTTATTAAAAGGAGCAAAGTTTTCCCCTAAAGCTTCCTTGTTTAAATCATTTAATGGTAGCAGAACTTTTGTTTTTCACATTTATCGTTTGATTTCGCGCACGTGGTAATTTGTGTTGATGGGTTGTTTGTTTATTTTTAAGTAAAGGGATTTGTCATTTGTGTAATCGATGTATGAGAGGGTCTGTAACTGGGGAAGAGTTGGGTGTGGAAGGGAGCCTGTTGTGGGTAGAAATCAGCGAGAGGATATTTTTGCGCTGGTAACGATGGTGGCACAGAGAAAGAGTTGCATGATTCAGGAAGGAATTCAGACAAAGGCAAAGAGAACAGCGATGAGCACGCCGAGATGAATGGTTTTGTGTAGATTTTGGATACGATAACGATTTAATGACGATAAACATGTAAACAACCGTTTAAGCATATTAGATTAATGGAGCCGGATGGTTAAATGGATGGTGTTCATTATAAGGTAAACAAATTTGTAGTTGGCGAGTCTTCGCCGCATGTTATTATGAATATTCAAGTAAAGAACAAAACTCTCACGAAATTTGTTTTGAATTGCTTTCCAGTCTTCTTATAATATTATAAGAATAATTTTAAAAATCCAGTAGACCCAAGATTAGCGTGCCAGAATCCTTACTAAACAATTATTTAAACATGATGACAACCGATGATAAATACATTAGCTGTGACAACGCAAACCGTAAAAATTGTCCATAATCACCTAACCTATTTGAGGTTTGATCCATAATTGCTCCTGCTCGAATTGCATCACAAAGTAATAAAAATTAAAAGCCACGCTCCATAACAAATTGCTATCTGTCATGGAAGCTCGCATTCACGTTCATGGCAACCAGTCGTTATTGGGACAATGTCGGTTTAAAACTTAAAGTGATTAACGAAAGAAAAAAATTACTTTACCCGTGCAAACCTCCAGATCGTTGAAAGTTACCGTAAACAACCGCTTGTGCTGCTGCTGGCGAGGCTTGATTTGTTTATTGACAAAATTGCCCACGTCACACACTGCCTTGGCCTTTGGCCCAGGCTAGGGTTGAAGGAAGTTAAATAGTGATTTGTGCCAAATCATGCCATGCTATATCTGTCACTACCAATAATGGTTTTGCGGCACGAGCCACAATCATTCTCCGTCCGCAATCGATTAAAACCGATTCCTTTCTCTCTGCCGTTTCAGCCTGAACCTGTATGAGCTCATCAAGAAGAATAACTACCAAGGGTTCAGTCTGAGCCTAATCCGACGGTTTTGCAACTCCATTGTCAAGTGTCTACGGTTGCTGTACCAGGAGAACATCATTCACTGTGATCTAAAGCCCGTAAGTTTCAGGGAAATGGACAAATCCGTGTCATAATCTTTTAACTCCTATGTCTGTGTATTTCAAGGAAAATGTTCTACTCAAACAACGAGGCAGCAGTCTGATAAAGGTTATCGATTTTGGCAGCTCGTGCTATTCGCACCGCAAAGTGTACACCTACATTCAGTCCCGCTTCTACCGGTCGCCAGAGGTAATATTGGGACTGTCGTACGGGACACCCATCGACATGTGGAGCTTAGGTGAGTTGTTGTCGAATTTTATGTTTACCAGTCTATAAATGTTTGCCGACGATAATAGAACGCCATGAAAGAAGAACGACTTGTTTGCACAGACGTCATCGATTGAGGGACGAAACCTGAAAAGGCTGGGAAATTGTGTGCTGTCTATCACGAAATGCGTTTGTGTCAATGCAAAATACGACCAAATTAATGTCAAAGGGGATTTACTGCTCGGAATTATTATAGACCTCTGAGCCCAAGTAATATAACATATTGAGGAAGAGTTTAGCAAACAAACCTCTTTCACAGATATTGGTTAGCATAACCTGTCCCGTGATTTTTTTTATAAAATCTGTAGTCGAGTAATATATGTTTGGTTATGTAGGGTGTTTTGTAATATGTCAATCATAAAGGTACGCTAGGAAGATGTTTCAAAATATACACTCTTACATCGTAATGCTTGTTAGCGACAAAATCTGGACAGATCAAATTTGGAATAAAACAAATTTGCTGTAAGTTCAAACTAAGATGCATTATTTATTCATTGAATTGTGCATTATTAGTCATCTAAAAACTACAGTTACTCAAGTAGGCTGCATGAAGAAACTTCAAACTTTTGAGTTTGCTCCAGCTATTTGGACCTGGAAAGCCTTCTCTACAACCGATTTAGCTGGTTCGTTCAAAATTTTCGAATTTTTTCTATAGTTTTAGCTTGCTGTTCATATTGAGAGAGTTCTCTCTTCACGAGAGCCCAATACAGCTCGATAGGTCGCAACTCCGGGCAGTTAGGTGGATTCACCTATTTCGGTACAACATGGACTCCATTCACATTATACCATTCCAGAACATCTTAGGCGTAGTGACAAGATGCCAAATCAGGCCAGAATAGCGAGTAATCGACATGGCTGCGAAGAAATGGTAAGAATCGCTTCTTTAGGCATTCTTCACGGTATATTTCCTTGTTAACCATTCCGGTAGTGATGAACCTTTAGCTTGCTCAACCACAGCTGCATATTGCCTGCCAAACCAAATATTTTTTGTGGAACTTGGCCTTTTTCTTCGTCCTGAAATGTTCCGTTGCATGGCAGTATAATAAGACGTTCCGGGAAGCTGCTTAAAGTCTTCCAGCGCATAAGTTTCATCGTCCATTATCACGCAGGAAAACTTCGTCAAATATTCACGTCACATTCTGTTTATCATTACGGTTCGGTACAGTTTTCACCTTGAATGACTTCATACCTTGCCGGTGCTTAGAAGTATGCACGAAAATTGGGGACATTATTCTTTTTCTAACCACAGTACGTATCGAAAGATCTGATCTCTTCTGCAAAATTTGCTTCACATTCGCGTCCTTCTGGTGGTTCCTGAGATCCGTCCTCCCAGCCTAAGAACGTTATGGACAGTGCTTGCAGGAAAACCAAACTGACAGATCCCGATTTTCATTGCGACCGCACACAATTGCTTTTTGCACCTGCTCTTCTTTCGACGCCATCTAAAAACTTGTAGTATCACCAAAAAATGATTTTACTCAATGAACAGACATACGTTCATCAGTCTGCGAAATATTTCACGCGTTGATGAAGCATTCCCAGAGATATACGTATTTAATGGTGTCCAGATTTTGTCGTGAACAAGCCTTTCTTGTCCAGAACAAAACTCCTTCACAGATATTGGTTAGCAGAACCTGACCCGTGACTTATTATACAATGCATATCAATAAGTCACAAAATCTATAGTCGAGTAATATATGTCTGGTTTTGTTTGGTGTTTGGTGAAACGTCAATCATTAGGCTAAGCTAGGCAGATGTTTCAAAATATACTCTTTTACTCCCTAGCAAGGTTACAGTTTTTAGATATTTTTAGATCTCCGTTGCGAACAAAGTCAAGTATACTAGAGAACAGTCAGAGCTTGATGATAAAGAGTGTATCGAAAAGAAGTTAGCAACATTGATTTTCGAAAAAAAAAAGAGTGAAAAAAAACATATTCTGACTTCTGTTTTAGGTTTATTTTAGAAAAATAACGTTTTTTGCATTTTACTGTTTATATTAATACAAATTTTAGTGTCTGAACAACGCTCGCACTTTGGACTAGACATTCTTTAGTCATGCTTTTGTGACTTTTCTGATAGCTTTTGGCCAGTTTTTCTGATACTCCTGCACGTTTGGACACTGAACTCTCCTTCCAAAAGTGCCGCTTGATAATCGTCCAATACCGTTCAATTGGCTGGAAATCCGGACAGTTCAGCAGATTGATGTCCGAATTGTACACTGTAGAACCGACATGGCGTAGTGGGTGGAGGCAAATCCAGCCAGAAGTGAGTAGGAGACTTATCCCTTCAGTACGAAAGCAGCAATCTCTTCTTCAATTATTCTTCCTCCTACACATTGACGTTAATTATACCCTTAGTGAAAAAAATCGAGGATCGCAAACCACTGGAACAAATTGCTTGCCAGATCAACACCTTCAACCATAACTCTTCCCAGGTTCTGGTCCATCGGTTTCGTATAATACTGCAGTCCGGGCAGTGCTCGCGTATCTTCCTTGGCATAGGTTTGATCGTTCATCAGGATGCTCAGTTTTCGCACTCTTGGTTTGGCGCGAGCTAGCTGCTCCAGGGACTTTATCGACAGCCTCTGTTTGTTGTACGTTTTCAGGGAGTTTCAAGCTTTGACCCGTTGAATCATCCCGATGCTGGTGTTGAATTGCTTTGCCAAATCTCGTGTAAACTCCGATAGGATTTTTTCTAGGTACTGTACTGAACCACTTTGAACTCCCGGTCTGGGATGGCTGGGACCCGGTTTTCTCGTCGGATCGGGCCAAATCTTTCACAAAAAGGGTTTCACAGAACTTTTCGATTATATTGTTGAGACTTGTGTGGTTTCACTTTCAGCCATTGCTTAGTTCTCTTATTTTCTCTACTTTCACTGGAGGCTATTTCATGTTCCAATTGAAACGTGTGTGGAGTTTCTGACCGTCATGACGCGCTCTTCTTCATGATCACCATCGTGGGACACTCGGTTTTTAATATTCTATTATGCATAGGCGTTTCTGGACCTCGGCTCTACTCTTTATTTACATAAATCTTGAGCCGTTTAGCTCCCGCCTACTGTGGTCCAGCCATAAAACTCCCACTTCCTTAGCCTTTTAGCTCCCACACCTCAACGCAATCGACTCGAGTAGCCCCCGATGGTGGATTCTCCGGTAGTGGAAGTTCTCTCGAACCACGGTGAGCCTTTTGACGGGTCTCATGTAGTCCACAGCGGCGGAACTTTCCACGAAACCGATTCTTCTACTGTTGCTGCCCACTCCAACTGGCCGGTAGAGTGCCGAAGTCAGTCCAGCGATTTCAGTTGAACCTAGCGTCCGATTTGCTGGCGCCCTGACGACCCAAAATTAGTGCTCCGACGCGTTCTACTCTACTAGTTCCCGGCGATGGATCTAGCGTACTCAGACAGGCTGGGCCCCTGTGGAGTGGTTCCCACCAGCGACGCTGGATCATTGGTCACTTCTCCATTTTCTCTGCAGCTTGGACAATATCCTCGTTATATGCCTATCGACAGCGTTTCGTGTGTCTTCTTCGTGGCATATCTCTTTGATAACATTGTCAATTGTCACGCCGCGCATATCCTTGCGAACTTCTTCGAACCTATGGCACTCGAAGACTCCAGGCTCGCACACTCTGAGCAAAAAAGTGAAGAAGCGTGACCAAACCTACGCAGATGTTTCCAGAAGCAGCGGCGCCCGGAGAGGAACTGCATCAGATAGAAGTTTACCTCTCCTTGCTTCCTATTAACCCAAGCTGACACATTTGAGATGAGCCCTGGGTCCACTGTCCTTTCATCGCATTACCCCACTCTTGCTGCCACTTAGCCAACGAGTCCGTTCTGACGATTCTCCTCGCATTTCTAATAACATTTGACGCCCTCGACCAGGGTAATGCAAATGGGCAACATGCCACCGATATTGCATACTGCCTCCGATGAAATTGTTCTGTAGGCGCTCGCGACTCGCATGGCCATGAGTCGGAACACCCAGCTTCCCACTATTACGCTTAGTTTTCTGAGCCGCGACTAAAGCTAGGGCTCCATACCTCTGAATTGAAGTTGCCACACTCTCTAGAGGTCATCCTTTAGCTCCGTCGGTGAAGGCCCAGCTACAAAGCAACACCATGCCGGAGGTGGCTGGGTGTGCTGCGGCGATAGCCTCCCAGCTGGCGCTGTTAAAAATGTTCCGTTGCACGACGAATGGGTGAAATACCAGCGAAATTGTGGCTACATAATTTCTGCTACGAAGGAAAAATATAATACACGCATACGGGATATTTTGTTGGTGAAAGGTGGTCTAGACCTCCAAGAGGTATTTGAATCAATACCGGGTGCTGAAGTAAGCGAAGATGCAGAAAAAACTATCGATCCGTATGCGGTAGCGATCGAGAAATTGGATTCGTATTTTTCACCCAAACAACATGACACATTCGAACGGAATCGATCCTGGCTGTTGAAACCCAATTCCGAAGAATCTCTCGAGAAATTTATGCTGCGCTGCCAAGACCAGGCAAATAAATGCGATTTCGGGAAATTGACAGAAGACAGTAGGCCAATTTGTGTAATTGACAAAGTGATCCTTTTCGCACCGAGTGAGCTAAAGGAGCAACTACTCCAACGTGACTCACTGAGCCTGGATGAAGCGACCAAAATCGTAACAACTTACGAATCTGTGAAGCAGCAGGCCCGATCCATGGGCATTCCTAACGCTGATTCGGAAAGTATCTCTATGGCGTACGAATCAACTAGCGGTGTCAACAGAATTCAACAAGCCAATCGAAAGGAATGTACGCGATGCGGCCGTAAAGGACACTTCACGACTAATGCTTCCTGTTCAGCAAGAGGTAAAGAGTGCAGAAAATGTAAGCGAATTGGACATTTTGCCAATCAATGCCGAACGAATTTCACCTTGAAGCGGAAATATGATGGACCAACTCGTGGCGGCAAGCGGTTCCAACCGGAACGCGTCCGAGAGATCGATGTACGCACATCCGTTTCCCAAGATCTTCATCCGTTTCCCAAGATCGCGCGGGTAAAAGTTAGTATTCCCATTGATCTTTCGGTTTCACCAGTTTGTCAACATCCTCGACGACCACCAATTGCGCTTACGTCTAGGATAGAAGAGAAGTTGAATTCCTTACTGGCGAATGACATCATTGAGCCTTTTGAAGGTGGGTGTCGCCGTTAGTTACAGTGGTGAAAGACAACGGCGATCTGCGCCTGTGCGTAGATATGCGTAGAACGAATGTTGCTATTCTTCGAGAATGGCATTTGATGCCAACGATCGAGGATTTCCTTCCGGGATTTGCCTCGGCGAATTTTTTCAGCAGGCTGGACATAAAAGAGGCATTTCATTAGGTTGAGAAAATCCACTTTATAACCACGTTCATCACGCATATGGGTTTATTTTGATATAAACGCCTTATGTACGGGATAGTCATAGCACCGGAGATTTTTCAACGAATTCTCGAATAGATCCTCAGCCGCTGTAGTTTGCTGTCAATTTCATCGATGACATCATGATCTTTACGGAAACGGAAGAAGAACACGAAGAAGCGCTGAAGATCGTCCTCGCTACGCAACGTGAGCACGGAGTGCTGCTGAACAAAGACAAATGTGTGTTCAAGGTCACGTCGTTGGATTTTTTGGGTCACACGGTCTCGTCAGAAGGGATTCAGCGTTCACAAAACAAGATCGAAGCACTGACTAAATTCCGTCCACTTACTAACCAGGAACTACTGCGAAGCTTTCTCGGTCTTGTGACCTACGTAGGGCGTTTC
Source organism: Aedes japonicus (assembly GCA_034211315.2). Taxonomy (NCBI): domain Eukaryota; kingdom Metazoa; phylum Arthropoda; class Insecta; order Diptera; family Culicidae; genus Aedes; species Aedes japonicus. Next base: position 13,127 of record JASCZW010010518.1, on the reverse strand, counting down.
CTACCGGATCTTGCAACCACGACTGCTTCTCTGCGAGAACTCACTCACTCTGGAGTAAAATTTGTGTGGGAAAACGATCAAGAACAAGCTTTCATAAGGCTAAAAGGAATGATTGCAAATGTCAAGCTTCTGCGATTCTTCGATGACTCTCTACCGACGCGGGTAAGTGCTGATGCTTTACCAGTTGCCCTCGACACCGTCCTGATCCAGTTCGAAGATTCGACCGATGATGCCACTCGTCCGATTTCCTTCGCAAGCAAAAGCCTCACACCAACTGAACGTAGATACTGCCAAACCGAGAAGGAGGCTCTCGCGTTGGTTTGGGCAGTCGAACGTTTTCCTTGCTATCTGCTGGGCCGTACCTTCGAACTGGAAATGGATCACAAGCCGCTGGAAGCGATATTCAAACCATCATCTAGACCTTGCGCTCGAATCGAGCGATGGGTGCTTAGGTTGCAATCCTTCTCGTTCACCGTCAAATATCGCAGAGGCTCAAGTAATATTGCCGATCCGCTGTCTCGACTAGCTGTTGATGATACCCCCGAAGAATTCCATGCCAAAAATAAGTTTATGGTGCTAGCGGTCATGGAGTCAGCAGCAATCGATGTTCAGGAGATAGAGGAGTCGATGGTAGGCGATGCAACATTAGCAGCAATAAAGCGGTGTCTGCAGTCCGGTTCATGGGATGACCCGGAAGTCAAACCATGCGCACCGTTCAGAAGTGAGTTAGGAATGGTGGGAGACCTGCTGGTTTGCGGTGATAAACTAATTGTGCCATTGAAGCTGCGTCCAAGGATGTTAGATTTGACTCATGAGGGGCATCCCGGTGAATCGGTCATGAAACGGTGTCTCCGAGACCGAGTTTGGTGGCCCGGAATGGATCGCGAGGTCACGATTCGAGTTACGAACTGCAAAGGATGCCGTCTAGTGTCTCTGCCGACCAAACCTGGGCCAATGTTCCGACGACCACTGCCAAGTAAACCTTGGGTTGACATAGCGATTGACTTCCTGGGGCCAATGTCAAGCGGAGTGTACCTTTTGGTAGTCATCGACTACTACAGTCGCTACAAATAAGTGGAAGTTATGAGTAATATTACCGCCTAGGAAACTGTTCACAGGATATGCAACATCTTTACTCGCCTGGGTTATCCACGAACAATAACGTTAGATAACGCAAAACAATTCGTGGGAACAGAACTTGAGGAATACAGTCGCATACATGGTATCCACTTGAATCACTTGACGCCATACTAGCCGCAAGAGAATGGTTTGGTGGAGAGACAAAGTAGGTCCCTGCTCAAACGACTACAAATTAGTAAGGCTTGCATCATTTAGAATTGGAACAAACTTTTGCTCATATTGTGGAGCGTGGACGGATTTGGAAGTTCTTGGCGCCCACGTGTCAGGAATTTTGTCAGCTTCACGTTGTATTTTTAACATTCCGCAAATCGACTGTACTTTGTAAACAATCAACATGGAAGCTGAAAGAAGGGAAACAATTGTGCACAGTTATTTGGAAAGTCCATTGTGGTCTGCATCTAGGCTAGCTAAACAGCTGAAATTGCCCATAAATACCGTATGGCGCGTTATCAAACGGTATAAGGAAACATTGACGACGATTCGGAAGCCTCAAGCCAATCGTCGGAGTGGAACTGTCGACCGGAAACTGCGTGGTAAGATTTTGAAGACGATTAAGAGGAATCCCAATCTGTCGGGCCGTGATTTGGCCAGAAAATTCGGTGCTGCCCATAGTACTGTGAGGAGAACTCGACTCCGGGAAGGAATCAAGTCGTATCGAGCTAGCAAACAGCAAAATCGAATCATAAAACAGAATAGTGTGGCCAAAATCCGTGCTCGGAAGCTATACGACCTGGTGCTGACCATGTTCAACGGGTGTCTTCTGATGGACGATGAAACCCATGTCAAGGCTGACTTCGGGCAAATCCCAGGTCAAAAATTTTACTTGGCAACGGTCGGGGGGATGTTCCAGCCAAATTTAAATTTGTTTTTACCGACAAATTTACACGAAAATTCATGATTTGGCAGGACATTTGCAGCTGTGGCAAAAAAAACGAAAGTTTTCGTTACAAATAAGACAATGGCGTCGGAGCTATACCAAAAAGAGAGTCTCCAAAAACGAATTTTGCCGTTCATTCGATCCCACGACCATTTCGTAATGTTTTGGCCAGATTTGGCAAGCTGTCATTACAGCAAAGTCGTTCAAGAATGGTATGCAGAAAAAGGTCCAGGTTGTTCCGAAAAACCTTAACCCACCCAACTGCCCCCAGTTCCACCCTATTGAGAAATACTGGGCAATCATGAAGAGGAGACTCAAGGCAAAGGGAAAGGTTGTGAAAGACATCAATCAGATGAAGACCTGGTGGAATAAGATAGCTAAAACGATGGACGAAGAAGGTGTGCGCCGCCTAATGAGCCGTGTTACAGGAGAATTCCTTCGAAACCGTGACGAATAATTTTATCCGTATTTTTTCTTAAAAGTATGAAGAAAACGCAACGTTTGTATAAAAAAGATCTTGAATTCAATAATAAATAACTGAAATACAGGCAATTGTTTTTGTTCCAATTCTATCTGACTCTTGGAAGAGATTGGCGCCAGGATTTGCAGGACTATTTGGTGATGTACTACACCACTCCGCATTCTACCACCGGACGCACTCCTTCGGAGCTTATGCAAGGCAGAACCATCAGATCCGAATTTCTAGTTTTGCAGGATATGGAAACAACACCAACGGTATCTGAAGTTGCAGACAGATCGAATGCTGAAACAAAAGGGGAAGGAGAATAAGTACTCGCGTAGAAAGACAAGATATTCATCCATCGATCTTGGGGACAAGGTGTTGATGAAATATCTTCTGCCTGAAAACAAGCTTCAAACGACATTCAGTCCGAAAGAGTACAAAGTTATTGATCGTTCAGGACCACGAGTGACGATTGAGGATCTAGAGAATGGAAGATCGTTCGACCGGAACGTGGCACATTTGAAAAAGATTCCTGAAGCTGCTCAACCAACATCTGTAGCTCCAGTGGATACAGCACAGAGAGGTGTTGCCGGACGTACAGAGCTCCAAGAAGCAGGCGATGATACTTCAGAGGAGGACTTCGCAGGGTTCGAGGCAGAGAAGTCCCCTGCCCAGATACCCGTCAGAACATGACCGTATCAGTCACCGGGCAGGAAGCAGCGAGCCAGGAAGCAGCCTTCGAAACTTAATGATTATCAGCTTTGATTTCTCAATTTGTTTAAAGGGGAGATGTGGTGCCTAGAGCCGGCCCTTGTGAAAAGATTCATTGTACTGAGTAGTGTGCACATGGCATGAACTGTCAGTGTGGGAGAGCGCGTACGGAGTAAAGAATAATAAACACACTATTTCTGATTGTCCGTAAAAGTGATTGTATATTATACTAGATATTCGAGAATACCATTCGGGAACATCACAGGTTATTATTATTGATGCTGCATGGGTAGTTTTGTCAGGGCGGGTGAAGGTAAACCCATGAAAAATAGGCAATTTTTGTCCATTTTTTGTGTTGTTTTATAGTATATTAGGAATTTTGTGAAAATAAGATTTATTTATGATTGTTTTGACGACTAGGCTATAAAAAGGACAAGCAAATGAATACAAAAACATTTGGTTGTGGTTCAATTTTGCAGATTTTTTCAGCGACGAATCGTTTGAGCCAGTGCTGTACGGGAAACACTGCATCATTTGGCATTTGTTTCCAATTTTGTTTAGTGGATACTGAGCCACTCGCCATACCTTGTAGCAACATAAACATATACACACAATTATACATGCAGTGATGGTTTTGAGGTCGCTAAAATCATATCAAGTTTCTATGCACTCTCTAGATAGATGAAGGATCAGTTCCATCTAATGCAGGCCAGGCTTACTGAAGCGCTGATGGGACAGAAACCGGCAGTAATTGGCCTTTAAAACTTACGAGCACGTATTTTGACCGCCAGATTCTTCTTACCATTATGCGTCAAGCACGTCTTTTCCTTGTACACCCAAAATAAAAAAGCAAGATTGTAATGCAATTTCGCATGATTTGGTTTCATTTCTCGCAATGGATCGCAACTTTGAGAAAAAATGCAACATTGGTCGTGGGCAAAAAAGCAATACATTAATTCGATTAGAAAAATTTAATGTGTGCGTGAGGTTGTACAGTTGATTAGTAGTAGTAAATTCAATGTCCCACAAAAAAAAAGATTACGATCCGCTACTGAGAGTCGAACCGCGACCGTCAGCATGACGGCTCTTCATTGTAACCATCCAGTCACCACAACAAGTTGACGTGAACGGAATAAAAGCCCTACAGTTGCTTCGGTTGTCGAGGCACTCAACGTTACAACAATGAAGCAAATGTCGGTCGCACACACTTACATGGCTTCGTTTGTTTCATAAGACACATGGTGACTTGATGAGAGGGCGATAGGAGGGTGTTGACGAGTGCAAATAAAAATAGAACACTTGACAGCGGAATAACAACAGTCGCATATGGCGTAGCGGCGTTCTGTGCCATTAGGCTTATTGACGTTTGATCACCTTTCCCTTTCTAGCACATGCAGAGGAATGATGGTTTGTTTTCCTTCAAAAGATTTTCCTTCTTACTTGCTCGCCTTGGTTTTAAATGGCGCTGTAGTGTGCGTGCGTTCAAGGCCACTTAGCCTAATTGTCTCACCCATATTGAGAAGTTGTTGACGGTTGAACAAAAACCCAACGGTTGCTGCGACGGTCGAGGCACTAGGCACACAGCGATAACCGCTTGCACACACTTGCATGGCTTTGTTTATACCATAAAAAGCTTTGTTGGTCATGAAGGGCAAAATTGCCTTTTCAGAATCATGCGGAATTCTCAAGATATGATTGCAAAAACTGCAATTGCATTTTTTGCTACAATTTCAACTTTTGGGTGTATAGATGGCACACCAGATTGAGAGACAAAATTTGACGCACGATTTTTGTTGACAGAGCTATTTTTAGATTTAGATAAAAATAGCTTTTTGTCAACTTTTTTTCGAACTGCCTAGGTTAAACCCTTTCTTCACGCAATTTGGTGTATTTCATTATTTGAAAGACGTAATTCCGACCTGAAAAGACGTTCTCGATTCGGTCTCTTAATTTGTTTTTACTTTGGTTAGCCTTATTTGCATTTATCACTTAGCTACCCGGAAATGTTCATTTGTTCAGCCTATAAAACTTGCATTTCATGTCTGACCAATCATTTGACGATAATTAAATCGAACATGCAATACACCAATTGAAATCCGCTGCTCTCACCTACGTACCCGTAAGTCCCATTGGTTTGTGCATGGCAATGTAGTTCCAGCCCAGTCCCACGGAACCCTGTCGTAGTTCGTAAAGAACACAGAAAACTACCATCGGTTGAGTAGTCTCACACTGGAGCATTGACTCTCATAGGGGGTGTTAATGGCAAACATGGAGAAAACAACTTTTTCGCATTGCAGTAATATACTCATCCCGCTCGTTGGGCCCGGTTCGGTAGGTGGATTTACCATGAAAATGCCGGAAAGCTATGGAACGTGCGTGCTAACGGGTGGTAATCTTGATAAAGGGAATCGACCTCCGTGCAAGGCCATTCGGTCCTTTCCCTCGGACCTTGACAAGCACCCACGCAATTTGCAATGAACCTAGCAATCGGCAAGTGGCAAGTTGTTAGCCATTCAACAGTTCATTGGCTTGATTTGCGATAAGGACGTTTCAATTTGTTACGCGTCAAACTCCCTGCCTTCTGCCACAAAACGTGTTAATTAAATATCCCACCTTTCTCTATTTTCAGGATGCATACTGGCAGAATTGTACACCGGATATCCGCTGTTTCCCGGAGAGAACGAAGTCGAGCAATTAGCGTGTATCATGGAGGTTCTGGGTGTTCCACCAGATGATCTCATCAATACTGCCACCAGGAGGAGGTTGTTTTTCGGTACGTTCACTCCAACCTTGATAAACCTACCACTATCTAACAGCTTCTATTCCTCCCCTCTCATCATCAGATTCACGAGGCATTCCACGGTGCATAACCAATTCGAAGGGACGCAAGCGGAAACCGGGCTCGAAGACAATTTCGCAGGCACTTCGCTGCAATGACACCACGTTCATCGATTTCATCAGCAAATGCCTAGAGTAAGTTGCATTTTCCATGAAGTTCAGCCACGAAAACAATGTTTTTTTCGTGACTGTATGGAGCTGACTAAATACTATGCACGTGCTACCAGTACGTCAAATGCCTTTATCGTAGGGAGGGAAATGGGGCAGAACGGGGGCAAAGTTCCTACAATGCCGATGGGAAGGCATAATTTCATTCACCGAGAGCAAATTCGTCACAACAGTGGGCAATACAGAATGTACCTACAAAAGGGAACGCGGTGAGCGGTGGTTTCATGCAACTTAATGTACATATCCTGGCCTAGTGACCTCGTATATAGCCGGGAGTTAATTGGAAGCATAAATTAATTTGAGGAAGTATGGAACCAGCTATAGGAGTCAAGGTCTGCCAGAGCTGCGCTTGAAGGAATTCTTTGATGTAGTTTTAAAGCAGAGCACGTTACTCTACGTAGTTGCAGTTTCTGCTGAACATTTTGTGATTTGAAAACGATGCATGCATAAAACAGAGGGGCTATTAAATGAACTTTCGCAATATGCTAATGGTTGCTCAAATGAATCAATTTTCATATTTGAGCGTGAGCATGAGCATGATTAACCACCCAAGGTTGCTACTCCGTTATTGCCATATGTTATTACACAGAGAACCAACTGACGATGTATGGGACTAACAAACATCATCACTATGTAAAAACTGGTATGATGTATGATTTAGGATATTGACCCATTGTACCATGGAATTCGAGAAACATTATCAAATCCATCCAGCTTTACTTAAGTTTAATATTTTACTAAAGTTTTATGAAAACCACTTGAAATCAATTTGGTTTTGTTATGGCACCAGAAGAGGCCAATAGGTTTTATATTTTAGTCAGGTTAATGAGAACCAGCTTGTTTACAACGGTCTTTGAATCTTGTTTTCTAAAATTGCTTTTACTTTTATCAAAGGTTTTATTTCGAATTTATGAGCTCCAAGAATGCTGTTTTGAAATGCCGTTTTAGGACTCATTCATAGTATCTTATTATGGTCAGTTGAAAAAGCATTTAAAAACCATTTTGCCTCCCGTAAATGCAATAAACGGGAAATTGTCATTGAGGGTTTCAAACGGAAAAAGTACCACCAAATAGTTTTATAGTAGTCACTGCGAAATAAATAGGCTTTTTGGCAAAACTATGATTTTTGCCAATCATCGTATTGACATATATTAGAAATTATCATATTGAAATATAAGAAAATTTATCATTAATTTATTCAATATATATGTTTTAATTACTTTTTTTTTAGACATTATTTACTGCAAAATGAATCAGAAGAGCAATGAATCGAACACAGCTGAACATAAAAATTCAACCACGATGTCACAGTGAAATTTGACAGTTGTGACAATTTGGCCAGGTGCTTGTTTTCATGGTGACCAATAAGTTTTATGAAGATTGTCAAGTGGTCATAACATCTTTCACTAGAACATTTTATTAACTTAATTTCATAACCGTCTATAGAGTGGGCCTCTTTGTACACATTGCGGCTTTAAAGAAGCATAGAGGATGTGTTGGTAGGCGAAACACGTTTGAATGTAGTTTTATCAACAAAGCGGGGAGGAGTGCTATACGGCTCGAATAAATTGTTACTTGGGAAACTAAGTAAGACAGCAGTAGGCTATCCTATCTGTATAACTTGATTATGCTTTGATCAAAACTGACTGTGCTCTGTGACTTATACGTATCCATGTTGATATAAAGAATCTCCTTCCAAAAACATGATTGGGCAATTGATCAACAGGCGTGCTATCTAACATGAGGATGCCCCAATGGGCGAGGAGAAAGGCCTACCCCCTATTCACAAACTGTTAGCAATAAGGAGTTGGCATTCCCACTTTCTCCGTCCAGTCTGCTTCAATCGGGTGCCCTGATGGTCCCTCCCATTCCAAAATTATCATATTTTCTCTAAACATAGTGTTCTAAATGCACTTCAACAATTATTAATTAGAAGCTTTCGATGTCAGGTACCATTTTTGAATTAGTATGATTGTGTGGCAAGTACAATCATACCCTATGCCCAGGGAGTCGAGAATTTTTTTCTTGACGTAAAATTCCTAGACCAGACCGGGAATCGAATCCAGCCACCTTCAGCATGATTTTACTGTCACGCCTTTACCGACTGAGCTATGGGAAGACCTGAAAATTTTCATATAATTATGCATATATTATGAGAAAAATATTACGAGTATACGTGTTTATTTTGTAAGATCGTCTTTTGTACGACCCTGAAAATAAACAAATGAGGTAAACTATCAATAATAGACCCGCCAAAGCTAGAAAAATCTAAAAAGCCATAACTATATTCTTGGACAACCGATAATTTTACTAAATTTAAATTTTCGGTTACGAATCAATTATCAACACTGCTAGATATTAAGTCTTGCCATAGAGAAACAGACATATCACCTTGAACGATTCATAGAGTAGGACCTTTTTGCGTGAACACCAATGCCATCTTTTGAGTATAATGTGACATTTGACAAACTGAACAAAATCAAACACCATCATGATTTTAACAAGTGGCATAACTATCAGCTGTCAACCATTTAGATCGAACATTAAGTGATTGTTCAATGAATAGCTTATGAGTGTTCCATTTGTTTGTCGGTGGTTTTTACAATAATGCACGTTCCCGTTCGTTTTCAGTGACAGGGATTGAAGGTCTGTTCCTTGATGTAGTGCAGCTTCCAATCAAGAATGAATTGTACACAAAATTAATAACTATCAAATATATATTGCATAACGTTTGCATTAAAAAAAATGACTTTTTTCGGATGGTGATAAAAAAAGCTAACACAGATAACTGCGTTTGATAAAATTCCCATGAAAGGTAATTATTTAAGCTTACTTGCAAAAAATTCTACGCCCTTGCGAGCGGAGTTCCGGCAGTTAACCGGAAAATTCGCCATGGTGGACGAAAACATGCTTGCAGGCATGTTTTTGAGTTCTTTCTTCGTTTTATCTATCAATTCCTCCTCAGTTTTCGCGGCAAAATTGTTGGGGTAGATCTTACGCTTCATGTTGGCCCAGAAATTCTCGATGGAACGCAGCTTGGGTGGATTCGCCGACTTGCGTTCCACATCGATATTCAGCCGCTTCCTCTCCTCCAACGATCACTTCGAATAGTGGGCCGATGCCAGATCGGCGTCTTTGCCCTCATGGTATTTTTTGATGAACGACGCAACTTCCAGCAGGGATTTCGTACTATAAATTTCCCCGTTCACGGCCAGTCCGGAGCAAAAGTGGAGCGGCTTTGACATCCCCTTCTCGCTGATTGTCAGCCACATCAGCACCTTCTTGGGGAACTTGGTGTGTGAAATGAACTTCACCTCGAAGCTCACTTCTTTCGTGGGGGAAGTAAAATAAGAAGTGCCAGTCATTGCCATCCAGGGTGAGATAGGTCTCGTCGTCTATCACCACGGAAAATTGAGATGACCATCTTAGCTTTCCCGAGTAACACCAAATCTAGTCATATAAAAGTATTTTCAACAGTTATAAAACTAGTGTGTTGCTTGGGTTTTGTCTCTCAGGGTCGTCGGGCGTCCGGTACCGGGCTTTCTTTCGATGCTCGGATTGTTGTCTAATAGTGCCAAGATATTATAGATGCCAGAACGGGTGTATCCTACGTCCATAAAGTGCTGCACGATGTCCGTTATTGACGTGGTGGGGTGTCGTTTTTTGAACGCGCACACCTCTAAACGGAATTGCTTCACCGTTTTTGCCAGCATGGTTAGAGTTCGACTGATAGAGCTATCAAATTTTGTCTGCTGACTCATGGGTTACAATGATTGATGCTGCATGGGTCAGTGCGTGTGAAGGTAATTGAAGTTCTGTTGTCAATTTGTCTCGCTGTATAGATGTATCACTGTACTATGATAGGTAGCTTCAATGACACGGAATAGAAGGTATATATTTTTAATACATATTTATTTATTGATTACAGTCAACAAATAAAATGTTTGCCCCTATGGACGGTATCTCAAAATCACGGAAAAAACGCTGTAGATAACTCATTGAGTATTTTCACTCAAAATTTTGATTAGTAATGGTTTAGAGTTGTTCTTTTTTAGTTGTATTTTCATCACTGTCAGTTTGTTCCTAATTTATATGAACGATGTCAATCTCAGCCGCAAATACCTTAATTTATCATACGCTGATAACTTGAAGCTGTTTTACGCGCTAAAGCATCCACTAGACGGCGTTTTTCAACAACAAAAGCTCAGGGCGTTTGCTTAATTGTGTCGCAGCAATAGGATGACATTGGATGTTTCCAAGTGCTAGGTGATTTCATTTGATTTAAAATTTCCTCTCGTTTAATTTCAAGCCAAAGGGAGACGTAAACAATGAAATTGTTTGCAATCTTTCATACAACAAGCTAAATTCAGGCGTTATCTGGCTTAACTTAACATGAAATATCCCATTATATTATGCCAAATCTAGCGTTCCCTTTATGTACATTAAATAACGCAGAAAATTCAATGTTTCTTTTTATCTGTGAAACATGAACTCTACTCTTATGCTTTGACCGGATTTGAGCGCCAGCGCGAACCGATGGTCAAGGTCTTGGGGATTCTCGTCGACTCTAAACTGGCCCCTAAAGACCATGTAGCATACGTCGTGCCTAAGGTATCATCGCAGTTAGGCTTCCTGTTCCGTTTTGCCAAAAAAAATAAGGATGTTTACTGCCTGAAATCGCTCCACAATCGTCCGCGATACCCTGGGATATTGTTCACTTGAAGGATCAGGAAGGCTGGTTCAACAGTCACGTCTTGCAACGGCACGTTCCCATCTTAAATGGGTGAATTGAGCCACTTGAAGGAAGGCGTAACGTGGCCAGAGCCTGATCTCCTGCAAGGGAACATTGATAATTCTACACTGATCGGCATGTTGGACATCAATTAACGTCGTCGTAATCTAAGCGCACATTTGTTCCTGAACCTTTCCGCGGCACAGACCAAGTATGGTTTTGATGAACCAGTGTGCGGTATATATCGTCCTATTGATACAGGGTGTCCCACATCAAATTGCATCACGGAAAAAACGCAGTAGAAAATTGCCTAGTTGACCGATCCTTTTCCCTCCTTGCAATGCTTCCGTAGTCCCTGCTTCATAATAGCCCAATATTTTTTTCGAAATGGTACATTTGGGGGGAGGGGGGGGGTCATGTCCATGGGTACGAAACCGTACCGTGAACCCGTTGGCTACTTACTACTCCAGGACAACATTTGAATAGTGGCACGAAGCTAGATCCGGCCAGAAGATCATAGGGCCTTCGTGTGGCTTCAACATAGGAAGCAGATGCTTGTGCAGACACTTCTTTAGGTATATCTGCCCATTTACAGTTCCGGTAGTCACGAACGGTGCACTTCGTTTGTTACATGACCAGATCGCTTGCCGAATTATGTATTTATTGGCAAACTTTGTTTCTGCTTCCGTACATCCTCCGAAACATCAAACTTGTGCGCTGGGTGGCGAAGAACAGTAGCCCCGAAAGCTCTCGAAAGTCCACCATGACGTAAGTCTCATCATCCGTGATGAGATAATGAAGTTTGATCAGCACTGATAAGAATTAGTGAACTTGTACATTGAAGATGCAAATGCTACTCCCAAGCTCCATCTTTGTGGTTTTCTGTGCAATTACACTAGTTCTGTTCAATAACGAAGTAGCAATTACGATATTGCACGGTCAGCATCCCTGATCAACATGTTTGAACGGCGGTTGAATTCTTCTGCAACCTTCTTGCCGTCTTGGAGTCAATCATGCCATTTATGCCACCACTTCTTCCCTTACGTTTGACAGCCAAACGTTCCTGAAACGTTTATATTACACGGTGGTATTAACAATACCAAGCTTCTTAGCGATCCATCTGGATTGGAAGTAATGGTTGTACGGAATCAAATTGCAGCACTTTAAATGGCTGTAACTTTTTATCCGTTGGGTATTTCTTATTGAAATGTTGGGTGGAATTAGTTCAATGTGTTCGTGCCATCAACAAGAAGCTGACACGTCACGTCACATCCACGTGAAACGCACGTAGTTTTCGTCCACTGAAAAAAACAGTAATAAACACGTGAAATTCACGTAAGAGCTACGTGATTTCCACGTAATTTCACATTCTACGTGAAAATCACATAAATGTTACGTGATTTATCACGTACAATTCACTGGCACGTAATGTTTACCTGATTTTACTGAAGAAAATTTGGTTACGTGTTCAGGTGGAAGTTACGTTAAATTTCACGTGAAAACAACGTGTCGATTTTTTTTGAGTGTACATTCTTCGGTGTCTCGTGTTTTAAATCAGTACCCCGAACATTTGGCCATCGATCGCAAAGAGAAAAAAAGTGGCAAAAAGGCATCTCCGTAAAGTGTTAAGGATCACAAGCGGGTAGTTTAAGCTTTTAGGAGGAATCCCAACAGTTCAGTTTGAGATGTGACGAAGAAACTGAATATAACCAAAGCTTTCGTGCAAGATGCAAAAAAAGCGTGAAGGACTACACAAGTACAAAGTTCAAAAGGCGCCGAATCGCGATGAACGGCAGAATACGGTAGGTAAAACACGTGCACGGAAGCTCTACACCCAGATGTTGACGAAACCACATTGCTTAGTTATGGATGATGAGACGTATGTAAAAGCAGACTTCCGGCAGCTTCCGGGGCTCCAGTTTTTCACTGGTCATCATAGATTCGATGTCCCTGAGAACGTTAGAAAGCAGAAGATGTCAAAGTTTGACGAAAAATTTATGATTTGGCAAACAATTTGTTCGAGCGCAAAGCGGAGCACCCCATTCGTGACAACTGGAACGGTCAATGGGCAGGTGTACCTAAAGGAATGCCTCCAAAAGCGTCTACTTCCTCTTCTCAATTTCTGAAAGTTTGAAGATGATCGGTTGAACGTGCGAATTTTGCCGAATATTTGTGTGTCGCAATTTGATTCCGTACAC
>JASCZW010010517.1:0-36307 GCA_034211315.2 Aedes japonicus | reverse complement strand
AGGAGTGGCCAATGTGTCCAAATGTCCACCTTAAGCTTAAAAAAAGCTTTGTGATGAAAAAAAAAAAGAAGAAAGTGGTGTGGCCAGTATGTTTTGGATGAAAGAAAGATCTGGTCGCAACCCTTTATAGGAACCTGTTCCAAGAAAAGGGCAATATCTCGGCAATTTTAGGGCCAAATTTTGAGTTCAACGTATTATTCGCTTGGAAAATGTTACTGCTTTTTGCGTTTTTACTATAGAAAAATATTTCTAAACGGCATGCTGTACAAAATATCACCAGAAAATCGAGAAAATAGAGCACTCCAAAGCATCTTGTGGTCCTTCAAGACTGCACTATTAGCCATCACATCCAGCAACGCTAACTTCGCCACTGCTCAACGTAGAATACCTCCGGAAGTTCGAACTTTCGCTTGGCGTACTCGACCGTCGGTCCCAACGATCCTCTGGACTACCCGTCCACGTACCCAGCAGTTACGATCGCTGTTGCTGACTACCAGCACCAAGTCACCGTCTTCCAATGCTCGCACCTCCTCGAATCACTTCGGTTGCCTCCGTATCACTGGTAAATACTGGCAGGTATGGAAAATAATCAAACGTTACAAAAAAATGTAGACAACGGCCTAAGATGATAAAAAGAGATGTTAAAATACTCTTGTTTTTAATAAACCTGATTATAAATTCTAAATAACCTGATAATAAATTCTGATATTTTTTTCAAAATTTTCGACAAAGAGGATCAACCTTATGGTAAATAAGTAAGCCACCCTAATGAAACATAACATATCAAATTTAGACATTGGCTAACGATTATATAAGGAGTGTATCGAAAATAAGCTATCCACAAACTTTCTTTCAAATTATGTTGAAAACCGATATTTTATTCGTACAAAAAATTGATCCTTTATTGTCCAAGGTTAAACTTGAACATAATGAAGACCGGATGAAACTTAAGTTATTCCTTCACGAATTTTCGAACTTTGGATCGAATGCTCTTCATCAAGTTCCGGACAAGTGTTGCATCGCATTTTTTGGACGCTTGAGCCCAAATTTTTTTGAACTCTTGCATGTTCCCTGCTGCCTTATCAGTCTTCTTGAAGACCCTCTTCACGATTGCTCAGTAGCGTTCGATGGGTCGAAGCTGAGGGCAATTTGGTGGATTGATATTTTTCTCAACGAAATCTATACCCTTTTCCGCAAGCCAATTGAAAGCCAATTGGTTTTGGCATAGTTAGCCGACGCTAAATCCGGCCAAAACAGTGAAGGTGTACTATGCTTCTTATATAAAGGCAACAATCTCTTCTGGAGACACTCACATCGATAGATTTCCGCATTTATAGTTCCGGTAGTGTAAAATATGGTTGACTTCAAACCACAGGAACATATTGTTTGCCATACCAGTACCTTTCGACCGAATTTCTCCACTTGAATCGACCTGTCCGCATCGCTCACATCCTCTCCAACGACGGCAGTAAAGTATTGAGGACCTGGAAGGGTTTTTGAGTCCTCCTTTATATAGGTCTCATCGTCCATCAAAACGCATGCATCCGGACGCTGCAAAAGACGCGAATACAATTTCCGGGCCCTTGTTGCTGCTCGCTTCTTCTGTTCTGCACTTTGTTTCGAGATTTTCTGCTTCTTGTAGGTCTTCAGGTGGTTTCGCCTCTTGATACGCTGGATCATTCCGACACTCGTTCCTGCTTTTTTGGCCAAATCACGTATTGACATTGATTTGTTCTTCATGATTAGGGATACCACTTTCTGCTCCAGTTTCTGGTTGGAAGAACCGGGTTTTCTGCCTCTTCCTGGTAGCTCATCCAAAGAATAGTGTTCCCCAAACTTATTAACGATAGTTTTAACACTCGCATGATGAATTCCAAACCGCTTCGCCAATTTTCGCATAGTAATACCCTTCTCACTTAGCCATGTGTCCAGAACCTTAATTTTCACTTCCTTTTCAATACGCGACATTTTGAAAACGCAGAATTTGAACCGCACAAACAGGCTTGGTTTGCTCCTCCGTTTGAGCGAAGAGTGGAGTGTATCGGCTACGCGCACGGCATAAGTTGTATGGTGCACCGTGCGTGTTCGGCATCTGCTCTGCACCGACGAATACACGCTCCTCTCGTTCGGTAGATCGAGCGAGCGAAATGACAAAAGAGAAATCTCGAAAGTTTGCACCGCACTGCTCGTGTGTTTGGTAAGAGCGCGCTCGCCGAGCAAACGAGTGTGTTGCTCTACGTGCCTTTCAACAGCCTTTCTATTGGCGTAGGGGAGTAAAAGCTCCACTCTGATGTAACCTTCGCATAAGGATGTTTGGAAGAATGGAAGAAAAATGGTTTACAAAATGTTTTTCTGGTTAGACTCATGCGCATCATGAGGTTTACTGGATGACTTTTCATAAAAATTTACAGAAAAAAATCTTTTAGTAAAAACCACTATGCCTGTGTTCAAAACTACCATGAAATAGTTTCTACTGCGGTTGCTTTTGCGTGTTTGATTTCATAACACCGTCCATGATGCAACACATACCAGATATAAATACAAGTTAATTTACGAATAAATTAGAACCGAGATAGTTTACTACTAATGTTTCATTGTGAAAATCGTCTAGAAGCACTACTGTATCGAATTGCTGTTGGTTGAAAGAAGTTTGGATGTATTTCCTTAGATATTGGTTGGTAAACAAGTGTTTGCTTGTTAATGTAATTTTGAACCAAATTCTATTTCTTTTTGTTGTCAATAGAAACTTCCTTTGCAGCGCTTTTAGAATTTTAAAAAAAAATTTTGCTGGTTCAAAAATAAAATCGGTATTGTTTGAATAAATATAAATTATGGGTAAGCCGTAAGTCAACAATAAAATTTGTTGAATCTATATAGAACAATATTTTTTTCAGCGTGTAGATGCGTGTGAACAATTTATGGAAAATTGCACCAAATGTTGATTCAACTCGTCATAAGATACCTTTCGTTTAGTAGATCACATTTAAATAGTAAGTCTCCATTAATCAAAGCTTTAGAATTTGGTCGGGGACCAAAAGATAGACTTAATCCAGTTTTCTTAAAATTTCAGATTTGTTGCTCCACTTGGCCATACATGTGTTTCTATTATGGCCACACCCATAAGAAACACACGCGATTGGCCATCAAAGGAACCAAAATTTTAAACTATGGCGAGAAATGGTGCAGTGTTCCAGTTATGGTAAACGTGCTTAATAATACAAAACCAAAATTTCGGCTCAGTTTCGATATTTTTCCTTCAAAATATAGATTGAAAGCTTTCATTTGACGTTTTGAACGTGGGGTTTTCCCAGAGTTTTTAAACATAGTTCTTAACTAGTATAAATTAACCCTTTACTACTTGCTACTTACTACTATGTAAGGCAAACAGAAATTTGTAATAATGCAAATTGGTTATTCACTTTTGATTTATTTTTAAATTGGTTATTTTGTTACGTAACGATTTTAAACCCCCCCCCTCCCCCATATGTCATAATTAGTAACGGTTGCACAAAACCATATAGCTGTGCTCGCATTGTCTTAAACAGCTTCCGGGCGGTAGCCAGGAAATTAGTTACGGATTTTTTCTTAAGTACATTGTGAAGAGCCAATTGCACGTCATGAGCCACACATCCTCCTCCTATTAGATGACCCTGTTCAATAATAGACAAATCGTCTATGCTTTCATCATAATCAGCTTCATCATCCGAAAGATCGGGTGATGGTTCAGCTCCGTCGTCTTCACTAGAAAGTATGAAAACTAATTCTCCTGTAATGATATGTATTTGCCCTGTTAAAAGGAAAGAATTTAAAAGCAACATAAATAATATCACTCGACGATACTTCGGATTAATTTCTTCACTATTAATGAAAATAAGCCTTATGAAAGAACTGATTGAAGTAGTAGTAGTAGTAGTAGTAGTAACGGAAAGATCGTAAGTTGTGTGGATTTATAATAACGTGGATTAAATTTTCACAAACATCGCGTTTTTGAAATTTTCAATTCATTTCCTAATTGTCAAATTTATTTGAGTATTCACCAAACAGAATATTCCTGTTATTGGTCCTTATTTTTGGAAATATATAAGTGAAAATTTATTTCTCATTTGCCAGAAATAAGTCTTCCAGAATATCTGGGTTATATTAAAAGCTTTTATCTGACACTTTGTTACTTTGATAGATTTTCGAAAAAAATATTCCGTCGCATTAACTGGCATTGCAAAAAGCTTGCGTATTTTTTATCGAACAATAAAATATATAGAATAACGATAACTTTTTGTGATTTTTTTTCCAAAATGTACCAAAGTGAATTGAGCGTTAAATGACAATTATTTTCATTTTGTCAAATGGAACACATCGCTAGGATCAATACGATCGATAGTTTAAGCCTTCAAATCTGGGTATATAATGTCTGTTTGAGCGCCATTATCCATATTTCGTATGCAGTTTGAAGTAAATTCTGTGAGGTTAGTGGCCGTGTTGACCTACAGGCAAAAAATCCGTGTTGATAGCACGAAATGTGGTTTTTGACTGCATGAAATAGCGTTTTTATTAATTAGAGTTTCCATCAACTTAGAGTCTGCACATAAAGATCGCGGGATAACGATAATTTGATACGTTTCCGCGGTCCCCGTTTTTGAAGACAGGCAATAGAAAAGATTCCTACCATCCATCTGGGAACGTGGATTGAGCGATTGATTGATTGCACATGGCTGTTAGGGGAGCGCGCAATTTTTGACCATAGTAGGCAGATTACCAACCCTGGCTGACACGAACACTTAACTTTATTGATAGCAATATTGAAGTCTGCTTCAGAAAAGATTAAATCTAGACTAAAATTTAAAAAGGGTAGCATTCCAAAATCACGAAACCTAGAAAACTGGAGGCAAAGATTGGAATGCAAAAATCAAATCTTATTTTTAATAGAAAGCTCCAATAAACCATTTATCATGGTCACATTTTGTGTAATAATGCATTGATTGACCTTTTCACACAAATAAAACCAAAATACGCTCTGTTTATTTTTAGAGTGTTATTACGCCTTAGGTTTTTCGCCTGTTAAACTGTCAGCACTGGAAACTCGCCGTTAAATTATGACATTCTGGCATCTTGTTTGTTATTACGCCTACGCTCTTCAGTCACATTAATCAAGTGGCGGAGAGTTACGACCCAGTGTTTTCAATTTTTAGAGACGTCAAATTCTAGGTTTCACTTACCAATTCGATGAGTATAGTTACTACTAGGAAAATCCGAGGTAAGCAATTCTATCGAATGAACAATTTTCTTATTGTACTAATCGATTTGTGGATTCTTAATCATATTGTTACTGTCATGGCCATATACATCGCGATGGAATCAAAGTTGCAACATCGAATGAGAAAACCTGAGGGCTCCATTAATTATGGTTTAGGTGACTGAGGAGGAAACGGAAGAGAAGTTGAGAAATGTGCGAATATTCTTGCCTAGCGAAGGCTGATATACGGCGTTAATAGTTGTCCAGCTGTCTACATAGAGGAGAACTCGCCGTTACGATATCGAAGTTGAGAACAAAGGTCATAAATAAATTTATAAATAAACTTGGTTTCTTCCACGCGAAGCTACATCGTTTGATAGAATCTCGAAGGAACCTTATCCTTAGCAAGTAACACAGGTAAAAAGAAGGCGTAGCAACAATTAATGCAACTCAACAACATTATGTCCAAAGAATAATTTCAATTTGACATTTTAACGGGCAAAAAAATGCGGCAAAATGACGTCTGCTTTGTGATTATTTAGGGCGTAATGGTTATTTTCAAATTTTGATTAAGAAAGTTGTATTCACGCATGATATCCGTAAATAAATAATTCAAGTTCAAGTCGAAATTAATGTATGATGATAAGAATAGTGTTTGCCTTATATATTAAACTAACGTTTGCATTAAAATAAATAGACTTTTTTTTTCGGATGGTGATAGAAAAATGCTAAAATATATAATTGATTTTGATAAATTTCCTATGGAAGGTAATTATTCAAGCTTACTTGCAAAAAAATTCTACGCCCTTGCGAGCGGCTTTCCGGTTGTTAACCAGAACATTCGCAATGGTGGACGAAAACATGCGTGTAGGCATGATTTTGAGTTCTTTCTTCGTTATATTTTTAAATCCTTCCTCAGTTTTCGCGACATAATTGTTGAAGTAGATCTTACGCTTCAGGTTGGCTCAAAAATTCTCGATGAGACGCAGCTGGGGGATGTTGGGTGGGTTTGCCGAATTGGGTACCACAACGATATTCAGCCGCTCCATCTCCTCCAACGATCGCTTCGAGTAGTGGGTCGACGCCAGATCTGGCCAGAACACTGCGTCTTCGCCTTTATGGCCTTGATGAACGACGCAACTTCCGACAGGCATTTCGTACCAGTCAGGAGCGACCGAAGAGCGACTTTGACATCCCCTTCCCAATGATTGTCAGTCACAGCAGCATCTTCTTGGGGAACTTGGTGTGTGAAATGAACTTCACCTCGGAGCTCACTTACTTCGTGAGGGAAGTAAAATACGAAGTACCCTGTCAGTCGTTGCCATCCAGGATGAGAAAGGTCTCGTCGTCCATCACCATCATATTCAGCCGCTGCCGCTGCGTCATTGCCTGCAGCTTCGAAACCAGTGGACGTGACTTCCGCTTCCCGACATGTACGTTCATATTCACCAGGTACTTTTTCACTGTTTGGGCGGTTGAACCGACCTCCCGGCCAAGCGCACGCTTTTACTCGGTCTTCCTCTTCGGCATCCATTGAAGATTCTTGTCGCTCAGGGTCGTCGGCTGTCCAGAACCCGGCTTTCTTTGGATGCTCTCATTGTTGTCTAATAGTGTCAAGATGTTGTAGATGCCGAAACGGGCGTATCCGGTGTCCACAAAGTGCTGCACGATGTCCGTTTTCGACGCGTCTGGAGGCCGTTCTTTAAACGCGCACACATCTGAATGGAATTGCTTCACTGTTTTTGCCATCATGGCTAGAGTGCGACTGATAGAGCTGTCAAATTTTGTCTGCTCACTCATGAGTTACTATGATTGATGCTGCATGGGTAGTTTTGTTAGTGCAGGTGAAGGTAAACCCATGAAAAATCGGCCATTTTTCTCCATTTATTTAAATGCAAACGTCATCAACTTTCGATGTAGCGGGGTACCAGCTCTTCTTTTCTATCTCTCTCTCTCTCTCTCTCTCTCTCTCTCTCTCTCTCTCTCTAACTGTAGAAGCGTGGACCATTATGAACATATCTGGAGTCTGCAAGATACAGGGTGTCCCACATTAAATTGCATCTCGGAAAAACTGCTGCAGAAAATTACTTAGTTGACTGATCCTTCTCAAACGATCACACAAAACAATATAACCCATTAATAAACTTTTGGCATAATTATTTTATTCTACTTCAATATCATAACCGTACGCTCGCACCTTAGGCATAACTTCACTTATTAGGTTCGGTACAAAATCTGGCTGCAGCTTCTTCTGTACGGGAGCCCACGTATTCTTTATGTCTACCTACGATTTGGGATGTTTCCGTGATGCCTGTTTCATAGTAGCCCAGTATTTTTCAATGGGCCTGAGTTCCGGTGCGTTGGGGAGAGGTTAACGTCCTTGAGAATGAAAAGTACCAGGAGAACATTTGAATAGTGACACGAAGCTAGAACCGGCCAGAAGATCGTAGGGCCCTCATGTTGCTACAACAGTGGAAGCAGACGCTTCTGTAGACAATCCTTGAGGTAGATCTCTTCGTTTACAGTCCCAGTTGTCACTCTGTTTTCCACATGAGCATGAGCAAATCATGTATTCCTTGGCAAATATTGAATGTTTTTGCTTCTTTACTTCCTCCAGAACATCAAATTTGTACTGGGCAGTGAAGAACAGTAGGGGCTGCCAGAAATCTGCCTTGACGTAAGTCTCATCATCCATTATGATACAATGATGTTTTGTCGGCATCTGGGTGTAAAGTCTCCGGACCCGTGACTCTCCCACCGTATTTTGACGTTGGTCACGATTTGGAGCCTTCTGCTCTTTGTACGTATGCAGCCCCTCCCGGTCCTTGGCTCTCCGAACGAAAAACTTGGACAGATTCAACTGTTTGGCCACATTCCTGACCGAAGCATTGGGATTCCGATTAAACGCTTTCACGACACGCTTGTGATCCTGATCACTATTAGAACATCCGTTGTGGCCGTATTTCTCCTTCCGTTCGATGCTCAGAGTTTCATAGTAACGTTTAATAACACGGCTCCCCGTAATGCCAGGTGACGCCATTTTTTCCAATTTTTGAAAAACTGACAGCGATAAAAATACACTCCCGTATCATTTTTCTTAATTTTTGAGTACAATTGTATACTATCTCTTTTTCTCTCACGGAAATCTTACTTAATTTTCGTTAAAAAGTGGATCAACTCAATTTTTGCGTAGATCCACTTTTTACGAAAATTGAGTAATATTTCTGAGGGAGAAAAAGAGATGGTATACAATTGTACCTAAAAATTGAGTAAAATGAAACGGGAGTGTACACAAAAAACACTCTAAACTACTTCTACTTAAATTTCCAGGAGAAACTATCGAATGGGTAATTTTGTACATCATTTTTCTGTAATGTAATTTGATGTGGGACATCCTTCAGCCGAAGTTACGATTGAATGATTTGAGGAAACTACACACTTAGAAAATTTTACAGTATTCGGTAATTTTTTACCGAACTTTCAACAGCTGAACAGTTCTGGTAATCCGATTTACCGGATTTCGGTAAAATTTGACAAGTTCCGGTAAATTTTTTACCGGAATACTGTAAAATTTCACTGAAATCCGGTAAATCGGATTACCGAACGTTCAGCTGTTGAAAGTTCGGTAAAAAATTACCGAATACTGTAAATTGTTCTAAGTGTGTAGAGTTTCGAAAAGGATTTCGTTCTTTCTGGAAACGTTTTGCTTCAATTTAATTCCAAGCTCATCTGTTTTATACCAATCGGGGAAAACTTGGTCCTATATCCAATGATTTCTTTTTAAAAAAATCCTCTCGCAAGTTCGTATCGTTTTGTATATCACTATGTTCACAGTGGGCAGAATATTATAATTTGAGATAACTCAATGCAGACATCTTTAAAGATTGCCAGGTAATCGGCTTATAATCACCTGGTTTCTCATAGCACGATATTATGAAGTGGACCGGACGATTCTACGAGCAACCTGTTCATGGACTTCATAAATTATATTTTTTTTAATAAAACAGAAATTTAGAACAAAAGTCCTTAGGGAACGTCCATTAATTACGTCACGCAAAAAGTGACTTTTTATAACCCCCCTTATCACGTTTTTTGTATGGCCCTTCAAATTTTTTTGTATGGATCGTCACGTTTTCCCAAACCCTCCCTCCCCCCCCCTACCACGTGACATAATTAATGGACCTTCCCTTATGCGTACGTTTAAATTAGATGTCAACGGATCACGAAAGACACAAAGACTCTTTTCCGTTACATAAACTTAACGAAACTTACGTAACGAAACTTACGAAACTTATGTCGTTTAAATCTGGGTCAGGTCTGACTCTAACTCGCAATTACCAAACGATCGTATGATAGGATTAGTGCAAAACATAAAGCTTGCTTCATATAGAATTGGAACAAAAACAATTGCCTGTATTTCAGTTATTTATTATTGAATTCAAGATCTTTTTTATACAAATGTAGCGTTTTCTTCATACTTTTAAGAAAAAATACGGATAAAATTATTCGTCACGGTTTCGAAGGAATCCTCGATTTTTTTCTGTAACACGGCGCATTAGGCGGCGCACACCTTCTTCGTCCATCGTTTTAGCTATCTTATTCCACCAGGTCTTCATCTGATTGATGTCTTTGATAACCTTTTCCTTTGCCTTGAGTCTCCTCTTCATGATTGCCCAGTATTTCTCAATAGGGCGGAACTGGGGGCAGTTGGGTGGGTTAAGGTTTTTCGGAACAACCTGGACCTGGACTTTTTCCGCATACCATTCTTGAACGACTTTGCTGTAATGACAGCTTGCCAAATCTGGCCAAAACATTACGAGATGGTCGTGGGATCGAATTAACGGCAAAATTCGTTTTTGGAGACACTCTTTTTGGTATAGTTCTGACGCCATTGTCTTATTTGTAACGAAAACTTTCATTTTTTTGCCACAGCTGCAAAGGCCCTGCCAAATCATGAATTTTCGTGCAAATTTGTCGGCAAAAACAAATTTAAATTTAGCTGGAACATCCCCCCGAGCCGTTGCCAAGTAAAATGTTTGACCTGGGATTTGCCCGAAGTCAGCCTTGACATAGGTTTCATCGTCCATCAGAAGACACCCGTCGAACTTGGTCAGCACCTGGTCGTAGAGCTTCCGAGCACGGATTTTGGCCACACTATTCTGTTTTATGGTCCGATTTGGCTGTTTGCTAGCTCGATACGACTTGATTCCTTCGCGGAGTTGAGTTCTCCTCACGGTACTATGGGCAGCACCGAATTTTCTGGCCAAATCACTTGGCCAGAATTAATGGTCCGACAGATTGGGATTCCTCTTAATCGTCTTCAAAATCTTACCACGCAGTTTCCGGTCGACAGTTCCACTCCGACGATTGGCTTGAGGCTTCCGAATCGTCGTCAATGTTTCCTTATACCGTTTGATAACGTGGCATACGGTATTTCTGGGCAATTTCAGCTGTTTAGCTAGCCTAGATGCAGACCACAATGGATTTTCCAAATAACTGTGCACAATTTTTTCCCTTCTCTCGGCTTCCATGTTGATTGTTTACAAAGTACAGTCGATTTGTGGAATGTCAAGAATACATACGTGCAGCTGACAAAATTCCCGACACGTGGGCGCCAAGAACTTCAAAATCCGTCCACCAGGAGCGCCATAATATGAGCAAAAGTTTGTTCCAATTCTAAATGAAGCAAGCCCACAATATTTTATTTTGAAAGTTCATGTTGGTATTGGTGAATCCAGGTTGGACCTCGACAAAAGTTGAGAACGATACAGGTGGCGAAGAGCAAGGTGTTTGTCGGTATTAGTAACGAATGAATTGTTTACATGATTACGGGTAGTGGCGTAAAACTCCAAAAAAGTACGTGCTAACAAAGCAAGTTAAGTTTTTTTTTCGCTTTCTTTTAGTGCACAAAAAGGGTATTTTCAGCCGAAACCTTTTAAAAACTATACCAATTATCGAAAATAAAGATTCCACCTTGTGATTTGCTGCTGTTGTAAATTGTTATTTTTGGAGATCTAAGTCATGCATGTTTATAAAAAACAGGCTATGCATCATCTCACGAACACAATGACAGTATTTTGCATTACACTAATACAACTTAACCACTTCTTCTCCAACTGTATATATATCATTGGAT
The DNA here is from genome assembly GCA_034211315.2 of Aedes japonicus. Taxonomy (NCBI): domain Eukaryota; kingdom Metazoa; phylum Arthropoda; class Insecta; order Diptera; family Culicidae; genus Aedes; species Aedes japonicus. Next base: position 24,941 of record JASCZW010010517.1, on the reverse strand, counting down.
CAAGAGTGGATCCAGATGCAACCACAGGATGCGCACAGGTGGCGCCATCAACATACGAATCACCAATACTAACGGAAACAAGCTATAGTTTTAAAATGGCAGTTACAGAAATTTACACACTGAGGGCACTCTAGCTTGGATGTCTGTTCTCTGTGGTTTGGTGCTAATTTGACAGCTCGATTTTCTTGAAGGCTTTATGCAGCAAACACAATATTTGCGGCGCAAGTTGTCGTGTTTTGTCGTTAATTTGATTCGAGAAAAAAAATCCGTGTTGTACTTACTGCATTGGTTATCAAAACGGCAGTATTTTTTCATTGTTTATCAGCCAGGTATTTTAATATTATATCTTAATTACTGTTACTATTAGTTTGGTAGAAGAAATATTGTAAAGAAATATAATCCATTGTGAATCAAGCTTAAATGATCAAATCGTCACTAGCGCCACACCAAAAGTGGTTGGCTTCAAGAACTAACGCTTTCTTCAGTCCTCTGGATGCAACCCGATAGAATAAAAAAAAGTTTTGACAGTTGATAGGACGGAGCTAGGGCGAAGCTAACCGAAAACGACATTAGTGTCACTAGAGCTGGCCGTAACTGCTGTTTCACAAGTGATAACTGACGACTGTATTAGAATGTTCTTCGTATTTTTTCTAAAAAATCTTTTAAGTCAATTCTGGCCAGCATCGTGGAGCCGTATTCCCATTTCCAGTTGATCAAACCAACAGTAAAAATTTCCCATCCAAAATTTCCACTCGGCGACGGAGGAATGAGTGGTTGAAAAGTTTAGAAGAAAACGTCGTCGTGATGTCACTGACTGCTTACCTATTGTTGTTCTCTCTGTTGTTGTTGTTGTTGTTGTTACTGCTGGTGGCCTTGGAGGTACGCGCCGGCAGCTCGCGCTCGGTATCCCCCCAGCGGGTGGCCAAGTTAGAAATGGACTTTTCGTGTTGTTCCGGCGTGGTCCATTAGCATCTGAATGGTGACGACGATGACTGCGGCTTTCCGGTGCGAAGTTTTGTTTCTTTTTGGCGGAGCGTATTTTGTTGTTTTGTGTTTGTTTTCTTTCTGTTTCGGCTCCGTGTCCCGTCGTGGTGAACTTGGAGGCGGTCCGACAAATGGAAATTCGGGCAAATTAATTGGAAATGGATTTTTTTTTTCATCTCCCCAAACGGCTGTCAAGTAGATTGGGTGTTAAAAGTGCGAAAGGCGATATCAATTGTGTGTAGCTTGTCTCTTGGGAAACACAGTAATTCAGTGGTATTGGTACATGGCAAACATGGTTTACAGTAAATTTTATCGATTAGTAATACGCACGCTGTTGAAATTTTCCACAAATCGAAATTGAACACCGTCGTTGATGGTTGCTGAGGTAACCACATCGTACCTAGGCATTTCCATTTTGATTCACAATGGTGATGGCTTGCTTTGATCAAAGCCACATCGACAACACAAACTCAACCGAAAGGAGCCGAGCAAAGCTAAATAGAGTACGAAGACGTCAACAGCGGCGAAGAAATTCCTTTATTGATAAACGATAATCAAATTGAATTTGATTGAATTAGGTATGATTGAATTAAAGCCCGTAGCGAAAGCTTCGATGTCACCAGCAGACGCTCGCCCGAATCGTCCACATGAAGCAGAAGCAGGCCTTGTGGAGATTGTGAGGTTATGTTTACTTTCGGCATTCGATGGTTAAAAGCCTAACAACCTAATTCCCGGAAAGAAGTTTCTGTTGACTTTAAATTCAACCGTAAATGGAGATTCGAACTAAGGGAAATATGACAGAGTTGCGAATGGTTCGTGCTAGTTGGAGGGCAATCTTCCGCTTTTGTGGGGGGTGAACTTTGCTTTGTCGGTTGAAAAATCAACGACGAGGAAAAAAGTAACTTTTCCTGAGACTTTGCGAAACAAATTAGGGCAATACGCTAAAGTTTCATCCGAGCTTTTATTGGAGATTGCTTCACCTCCGGCAACGTTTCCTTCTGATATTCTTTCGCATCTACTTGGGAAAAAATCTCATTCTTTTTCCAATGCCATCTCCGTGCTCGTTGACAGAAATTGAAATGTTTGCTTATAACTTGCCAGCTGAATTCATTTCAGTTTGCTTTTTCGCTTGGATTGTAAAAAAAAAACAGCTACGCCATATAGAATTTCACCATTAAATTGGTTTGTTTTTCTCTTGATCAATCGAACCGCCAGGTGTTATTCAGAATTATATTTTTCCCCCTTTAAAATCGGGTTTCCCATTCGGAAAACCATACTCCATCAAGCGCAACCATCATCGACACCGCCCTCGGTCCGATCGCCCTTCCCACAGTTATTGGGCATGAATATTGAAAATGGAATCCATTTTCCCACCGCAAAAACTGAACACAATACTTACCACTTGCACACATTTCCCCACTCGAACCAATCCACGCCAGTCGCCTACTCTGATCCGACAAGATCGCGATGTGCGATGATGCGAATAAGGCGCGGCACAAACACACATCGTCCATTATCTTTCATCGCAGGAAACCGAAAATCCTTTATTCAATTATTTATAAACCATCAACCGACCAGACCAGCTTACAGGGCCGATAAGACAGCGCCATCCGACCAACCAACGGGACGGGACGTCAACAACAGGAACCAGGAGTGCGCGGGAAGCGCTTGATTATGGTGATGATGATGATGATGATGATGATGCTTCTTTGATTACATGCATATGGTCGGTATTACAACAAAAGGGATTTGCGGAGTACCTGTCAAGGTACTGGAAGAACCCTTCGCGAAAATGTGCAAATAGATATCCATTTCGCCGGATGAGGGAAGTGGACGAATCAATGGACGGAGGTGGGCGGGTTGCAATAGAGAGCGAAGAAGAAACCGATAGTTTTTTTGGCGGAAGTCGGCATGCGAAGATTGACGTTGGCTGGCGAATATGGATGAATTTCCGACAAGCAGGTGGGATGAGGATTGAAATTTAATAATCCATAACGGGAATCAGCAGGGGATGTTGAATTGTTTGTGGGGTTTCAAATCTCACTTGCAGGACCATCACGGTTCGAAACATGAGCATTAGCATGAGGCTGGATTCGTCCTAATGAAATATCACATATAATATGTTAACAGTGTCCTACGATGATATAGGAGTGAGCTAACCTGTTAAAATATCACAAATGAAATGTCAACAATTTTGGAATTTTAACTAACAGAACCATCTACACAGGAAAATATAATTACTTTTAACAAGCGTGTAAAATTTCCCCCCGTTAAATTCCAAGGCATAGGAGGTGTAAGCAACGAAATTCTTTGCAATATTTCATGCGCCATACAACATTGTTTGCAATCTTTCATACAATAGGCTAGATTAAGGCGTTATCTGGCTTAAGCCTTAAGCTTCACATGAAATGACGTTTGCATTAAAAAAATGGACTTTTTTCGCATGGTGATAAAAAAAAGCTAAGACAGATAATTGCTTTTGATAAATTTCCCATGAAAGGTAATTATTTAAGCTTACTTGCAAAAAAAAATTCACGCCCTTGCGAGCGGCCTTCCGGCACTTAACCGGAACATTCGCCATGGCGGACGAAAACCTGCGTGTAGAAATGATTTTGAGTTCTATCTTCGTTTTATTTATCAATTCCTTCTCAGTTTTCGCGAAAAAATTGTTGGAGTGGATCGTACGCTTCAGGTTGGCCCAGAAATTCTCGAAGCAAAATACGAAGTGCCCTGCCAGGCGTTGCCATCCAGGGTTAGATAGATTTCGTCGTCTATCACCACCGCCACGCCGCGATTCGCCGGGGAAATCGAGTCGACCATCTTATTCAGCCGCTGCCACTGCGTCATTGCCTGCAGTTCCGAAACCAGTGGACGCGACTTCCGCTTCCTGATATGTATATTCATGTTTGAAAGGGACTTGTTCACTGTTTGGCCGGTTGAACCGACCTCCCGGACAAGCACACGCAGATATGTAGCCACTTTTCCTCGGTCTTCCTCTTCAGCACTCTTTGGAGCTTCTTGTCGTTCAGGTTCGTCGGTCGTCCGGAACCGGGCTTTCTTTCGATGCTCTGATTGTTGTCTAGTAGTGCCAAGATGTTGTAGATGCCGGAACGGGAGTATCCGGCGTCCACAAAGTGCCGCATGATGTCCGTTTTCGACGCGGCGGGGTGCCGTTCTTTGAACGCGCACACTGCTGAACAGAGTTGCTTCACTGTTTTTGCCATCACGGTTAGAGTTCGGTTGATAGAGCTGTCAAATTTTGTCTGCTAATTCATGGATTACTATGATTGATACTGCATGGGTAGTTTCTTCAGTGCGGGTGAAGGTAAACCCATGAGAAATCGGTAATTTTTCAACCTTTTTTTTAATGCAAATGTTATTACTAAGATCAAAGTGTTTTGACGATCATGTTCTTTTAAAAGTTTACCGAGAGATCATTGTGGTTCTATCTGTGACCTGTTCTCAAACCGTTATCGGATCATTTAATGGATACACATTTCTCCAGTTTATATTATACATTATTCTACGGCTACAGAAAGTGCTTAATACTGTCAAAAACGTAAAGTGAAACAGGTAGTTGTTATCCGTTTTGTCCCTATGTCACATTATTTTGAACCGACATCAAATATAATTTAATCTAAGTATAAGCTTATTGTATTTATAGAAAGATGAGGGGCACGAACTGTCATAAGAACCTTCCCCGGCCCCAGAAATCTCTGCATACAAATTTTCATAACAAAAAGGATAATTCTCATGTTTGGTTGAAATTTGTTTTTCACTTGTATGAGAACTCCCTCTTCTAAAGATGAGAGGGTTCTCCAACTACCATAAAAATATTTCTTGCCTTTTAAAAACCTTCATATACCAAATTTGATTCCATTTGGTTGATTAATTCTTGAGTTATGCAGAAATTTGTGTTTCATTTGTATAAGAACCCCTTCTTTCAGAAAGGGGAGGGGACTTGAGTCATCTCAAAACAATGTATTGCCTTCAAAAACTCACACCTGCCAAAATTTCCCTGCGTACAAAATTTCACGCTGATCGGTTCAGTAATTTTCGAGACAGACAGACAGACAGACAGACAGACAGACAGACAGACAGACAGACAGTGGTCCCGGGAGTGACCGATGTAACCTAATGTCCACTTAAAGTTTAAAGAAAACTTTGTGATGAAAAAGAAGAAGAAATAGGTGTCACACAGCATGTTTTGGATGAAAGAAAGATCTGGTCACATCCAGAACCCTTCAGAGGAACCTGTTCTATGAGAATGGCCATATCTCGGTCATTTTAAGATCGATTTTTGAGTTCAATTTATCATTTGTGTTGCAGTTTGACATTCTTCGTTCACGTTTCAGCTGCACTACAATCACGGACGTCAAAAATGGGTGACTGGTGTCAGCGATGAGAAGGAAAATAAGCTGACTTCCGAGGCAAAAGACGGATAACTATTCTATGACGGATGATGAACTGGAACGAGCAGATCCCAAACGTGTGTGGTATCTAACGCTAGGCACAGTGATGAATCCACCAAAGCCTGGTAAAGTTCGTTTAGTGTGGGATGCGGCCATGGGGCGTCTCACATGAATTCAATCAAATATATTTAATAAAGCTTACTCGAATTATTCGAAGTGACTGCATCAACTTCAATTCGTTGCACATTACTGCACAGAACATGCGACGTAGTATTCGTGCTTGGCAACGACTCGACTTTCAGCAACGTCAGACGGCAGCTCAAGGTCAAATTTTTAACTAGTACTATTCCACTCTCATTCTTACACTCAAGGTTAAGTTTAGTTTATAATTATGTTGACACCGTAGACAGGTACCTATGAATTTAGTAGTAGTTTCGGTTCGGAGATGGTAGTTTTTATTAACATGTCGTACCCAAAATAGAGCAAAAAATATATTGATAGCATTTCGGTTCAAGATATTAAAATAAAATAAACGCCTTTCTTAAATTGAATCTTTCTATACGTTTGAAGTTTAATATGTTTTAGATTTTTATTATAGAGTTTTTAATATAATATAAGGTAAAGATGTATATATGACTTGGATGGTTTCAGTTTGTTTGATTGGCATTCAAATTGGCTCGTCTCATTGATGATGTTCTATACCGGAGTAACCTGGCCATGGATTGACGTTTCCCAACAGTAACCATCCATATAAGCGTTTCTATTTTTATGTTGTAGATTTTTCCATCAACGTCCATTACCGCAAATGTGTGCTTGAATGTACTGGTTGTGCTTTTAAGTTTCAAAGACCCACTGAAATTACGGAATAATCGGGAAGCTAAATGGACCTTTCGAGCTGGCAGTTGCGCTCGATTATCGCCAGGACAGTTAATTGTAACTGTTTCAGGAAATGTTTCTTCCGCTTCTAGATCCGTCCTGCATGGAGACATAAAGTCATGGCTTGAATCTAACTCAGGCTCGGAAATCAACTCCACTGTGTTCTGTTGATTTGTAATTAATTAATGCGGTTCATTTTGCTGTATGTAATTATCGTTGAGCTCGATTCCTGTGGTCACAAATTCGAATGCAGAATTTTGGGTATCAGGTAAGGCCGTGCTTGAAACTCCAGTGTCGTCACTATCAGACTCATCTGAATCAGGATCAGCAGATTTTTCCACCGTACCTAGTTGTCTGTGGCTGGATAATTGAATATTTCTGCTTGTAATTCGTCCATCTCCATCTCATCGATGCTGACAAACTCGAATTCATTGTTTCGGAGGTTTGTCCCATCGAAGAATTGTTGTTCATCCACAGGTATTCCCAGTCGCTGCAACAAGGTTGAAACATAAATACGTGCATTCTCAATATTGTCTTTTATCTCTTCGTCTGAGGGCATAGCGTAAACGTTCAGTTCTGTTTCTTTGGCAACTCTATCAAACGTGAAAGTTTTACCATATTTGTATGCGATAGTCAATTTGATGTTCGCTCTCCAAATTGCTTCATCGTAAAATTAGTTGCTGTATCACCCATGCCAGTTGAAGATCTTAGCTGACGAAATAAGTCTTCAGCTGCTTGACTAGACAGACTCAAGGCTAAGAACTGCTCGGGAACATTTTGTAGACGACATTTTTTAGCCAGCAACACCAATGCATGCGCGTTTATCTCTGTGCAAAGGTAGGCGTTCTGAGTAGCAGTTTTGCTCAAATTACCATAACGTGTTTTTATTGAATTACGCCAATTACGGAAAAAGAGTGCAAACTTAAAATTGTTCAAAAATTACTTATATTGAATATGTTATAGATATAAAGTGAGGAACACAAACCATATTTTGAAAATTCGTTCTAGTGGCTTTAACTTTTCATCATTAAATGCCATATAAATATTAGACATCACTCTTAACAGTGCGACTGTGCCGTTGGAGCCCTGTACATGTTGTTCGAGATAATCGATTACTTCCTTCTTCATGATTTTTTTTAGTTGGATTGAATTTCATACGATCACAAGGATTCAAATCATTAGCCACTAATGTATGCTTGTCCTTTGAGTGTCGCTCAACAAGCTGTTGCAAGTGGGCTATTGTAATCGTATAACACCCTGTGAAATTGAAAGTTAAATTAATGATTTATTTACCAATTGTAGCTTTAGCACCTACCAATTTCCATACTGCTGTTTGATTTGAGTAAGCGATTTCGTATTTTATTGCATAAGTGTATCGTATCTTGCACATACAGTGGTTCTTTCGTTCATGATAAACCACTGTCCCCAAAGCGACATTTCGACTTGTGGAAGAAAAGAGATTCGCTTGAGCATTGCTTTCAAAACCTTAGGATCGCCATCGGTTGCATAACCAATTACTTCTATGCCTTGTCTCTTCAATTCACGCTCTGTGTGAATCCATCGGTTCCTTACGTTCACCGAATTGAAAGAATTATTCGTTCCAAAATATTGTAGTACAAAGGGTGCTGCACCCTTTGTTAATGGAAGTGCTAGTTGAACATATGCTGTGTCCACGAGAGAGTTGCTTTCAATGTCGTCAACTACCTTGTATGCATCAGTCGCCTCGTAAAAGCCCGCAATAGGTATGCCATCATGGTTCAGTGGTACCACAAGTCCCGTTAGTGATGTTGAAAGATGGTCGTATTGTATCTGCTGCTGTACGCGTGTGCCATCCTCAACGAGAAGAACCTTCGGGGAAAGTTATTCTCAATTAAATATTTTTGCAGCCCGGCGGAATTTATCACACCTGTAATAAACACGACATGAGGTTATAAGTAAGACTTTGGTGATGATGATAAATTGTTTGTAATAGTGTACCTTCTCGAATAGATTTTGTGTTTGATGCTAAGTGTCTCATAATAGTTGCGCGGCTAGGCGCTCTCATGTTAGATTTCTGAAATTCGTGATACTTCCTTCCAGATGACAGATACTGAAATAAAAATATATCCTTCTGCTGATCAGTGTAACCTTCTCCATGCTTTAGGACGTATTCATTCGATTTATATACTGTATTATACTCGTTCAGCAACGGTACTGGTGATATAGTATCGCTGGTACTATAAACGTCGCTGGAATGAGTCGACTGGGGTTTGACAATTCAGAGTGCTGCAATTTATTCAGTGGAGATGTGTTTCGCTCGGCCATTTTAAGAGAAATGGAGCGGCAGGCCAAGCCACTCCATTCTACCGGTTTTCCGAATCCGAAACGTCAACATCTGAATCCAACCTCTCAATAGCTGTCGGTACCGTTGAATACGATGTGTGGGCCTCTTCTTGATATAATGATCCTCCAGCAGTATCGAGCGTATCCAGTGACATGGCCAGTTCCGGTGGACTTTCTATCAGCTCTCTGTTTTTTGATCTATGCGAAGCTTTGAAAAGGAGTGATGTTAATTGTAAACATTCGTTACATGCAAATATTTGTAATATGCTATCGCCTATACACTTACCAATAAAATTATTGTTCCTGTGGGAATCTTGCGAGATCTACGTCTTTTGCCACTGTCACTATGAGTAGCCAAATGAGCAATCATATTAGAAACCGACCAGTTTCTAGTCAAGTATCGACGCACCAGTATGGTTTTTTCACATAGCAAACATGTAACATGGGCCACTTTTGCACCGGCTACTCCAGTAGTTATTTCTATCTTGAATCCTGGAGAAAATTCCTCATTGGACGACTGTTGATCGTTGCTAAAAAAACAAAGTTGCAATGTTATACGATTTCTGCATAAGCAGAAAATAAATTACTAGCAGTAGCCCCGAAGTTTGGAAATTATAATTTCTTTCTCCTCCTCCGTGTTCTAGAACCATGCTCTGTTTCATTGCTGCTCTTGCTGTTGTTGTGCGTCTCATCCTGGTTTTCGTCGATGTATTTACCGACACCTGACCGCTTTATTGCGTCAGCAACACTTTTTATGCTTTTGATCTGGGCTTTTGTAAACATAAATGCCTCAGGGTCGTCATCATACACCCCAAAAAAATCTTCAAGTTTTTTGGAACAATTTTCTTGGGCAAGCAGCTTTCTGACTTTCAGCAGCCCAACTGTTTTCAGCTCCTGCTGGATTCCCGTCACGTCAGTCTCGCTAAAGTCGCCGAAGAGCTGGTAGCCGTATAGTCCAGTAAATCTAGAATGTTTTTGACTAAATCTGGCACTATACCGATCTCTCTCTGAATGCGATTCCAAAACCGGTTCTATAAGCATGAATAAAATAACAGGGAAACTTATTTTCAAAACCTAATCGAGATCCGAGGTGATAACTCATACACTAGAAACACTTACCCGCACTTGTACGTTGTCGATTGAATGCTCCGGTAGAGACATTGAAGCAGATGATTTTTTTATCCAAACTAGCACAGAAGTTTCTCTTTAAGTTCCTAAGTTATCGCATGCAGTACTTTTTATAACGTAATTGATGTTTCGTTGCGAGCAGATAAACAAAACAATGAAATTGACTGTGCTACTAGATCGATCAAAAATTGCAAATCGAGGAAATCGAGATTATTCACTTTGAAGTGACTGCAATCTGATTCAAATTTGCTGCGTTCGATATCAGTGAGACACCCCTTGGATGCGGCAGACAAGGTTGATGGAATATCGTTGAATTCTGTGCTGCTCAAGGGTCGAAAGTGCTGCGTCAGTGATGGTTTGGGGAGGAATTTGCAAGCGAGGCAAATTACCACTGGTTTTTATTGAAAAAGGCGTTAAAGTGAATACCGTATATTATAGAACGGAAGTTTTGGAGAAAGTTGTCAAGCCATATGTATAAGAGGTGTTTGGAGATGATCACTATGTGTTTCAACAGGACTGCTTACTGCAAATCTCGTTCAGGGCTGGTGCCGAGGAAGTTTGACCACTTTTTGAACAAGAATGAATGCCCTCCCAGTTCACCAGATCTGAATCCCTAGGATTATTTCGTATGGTCATTAGCCTGGGTCAAAATTTAAATTCAAGTTCCCTTAAGATTTTTGGGAGCTCCTTAAGTCTTTTAGTAAGTAAGCAAAATTTCAGCTCGATCGGTGAAACTATATTTTTGCGCTTGAGGTTTTATTTTACATAGGATTTTATATGGGAAAACTTACTTTTACATAGAATAATCTGGATAGGTGACCCGTTGCCATCTAAAAATAAGTGAGCCTAATTTTCCTCTTGGAAATTTTCCAAGAAAACTTTTCTTCGAATACCGCAAAGTGATCCGACGATTGTGAAAAAAGTTATTAAGCTAAAACTGATTACAATCCAAACGAACGGCTCATTGAACTGTTTTTCCTAGCAACACTGCCACCTGCAGCATGGCCTGTAGCCTGCTGCTGTCGGCGCGAAGCAACCACGTTGTTGTGGGCGTTTACTCGGCATGGAGAGAAGCCGATATCATGCACATAGAACAGTTTGATTATTTCTTATGGCCATACATGCTGGCGAAGGTAAATAACCACAGGGCGTCTAATATGAACCAGTTCAAAAACGTAATCAAACGAATTTGGGACGAAATGCCGATGGAAGTCGTGCGTGCCGCCTGTGACGGTTTCGAGAAACGTCTGGAGCTGGTCAAGAAGGTTAAAGGCGAGGTTATTCCAAAACATATTGTCGCTGCGAAAACCACACTTTTCCCTTATTGTGGGGGGAAGGCAAGCTTTTCGTACAACACTTATTTCAGTGAAAACTTCGAGATCGCTTCTCCAACGGCCTGGAGTTTTACCTCTATTTTTGACTGAGTCTTAACGAAGATTCCGACGATTTCTCGGATTCACAAGGAATCAGGGAGTGAGCTCCGAACTCCAGAACGAGCAGACTATGGTTGCAGTGAACTCGTCCCAGCTTCAGAACTCCGCAGAAAGATTCTAAGGTTGCAGATCTATCCCGGAACATGGAACTTCGAACTAAAGATATACTATGGTTGCAGATTCCTTCAGTCGAACTTGATTTATTTCAAAAATATCATACAATAGTGATCTTAAGCCTACAAGTTGAGTTCTCGATTTATAACAAAGTATATAATCCTAGAAATTCTTATGTTATTTTATGGAACTTTCCATAACCTATTAAATGCCGTTGATTTTCTATCATTCGGCCTTATTCTATGTGATGCTACATTCGTCGTTGAAGAGGTTAACCTAGTTTTATTTCCCTTACATTCTATGTCCCTTTCAGGCCTGGGATTTCCCATTATTTCCTCGCACTTTCATCTTTATTGTAACTCAGGTCTGATGCGGCATCTTGCTATAATATTGCGCATTTGTAGCGTTCTTCGCTTAAGTCGTTTCCTTGGCTTAAGGCCAAACAGAGAAAGGATATGCTTAACATAATCGCGCCTGCTCATTTGCTGCGCGTGGGCGTGTTTTTCTTATCTCGGGTGCGTGAGGCGTTCTCGCCCGAGTGATGTAGCTTATTATGTAAACTCCAACCATTCCTTTTCGTCCTGCTTTTCATTTCTTATCCTTAAATTTAGAGTCCACGTCGCGATACTCTTCTATGACGATATGGATGGCTTATAACCTCTTAATGTTAGATCGAAATTAATTGGCACGCGGTGACACATATGCTGTAGTTGATCAGTATTATATTGCAATAAAATGGGTAAAGTTATCAATAAAATCTGGATTATCGATTTGAATTTAATAGGGTTTTATTTTGTATGAGAATATATTGGACACGGTGTAGTTTTTATTATAATATCAAAGGTAATGCTTACAAATCGATTCGATATTTTCTGCAACGAAATTGTTTTGTACTTTTTATGAAGATATATTCGTTAATATGGCATACGCGCAACTGTCAAAGCACAAAGCTTTTGTTGACACAGAAAGAAAATTCGTGAATTGTACGAAAACAATACAAAGAGCTACGTTTATTTTGTCAAATATTATAAAGAAACGTTTCTCTGGAAGTTGCCTGAAGGGCTGACTTTATCGACTCGAAATGTTATTGACAAAATGTTGTTGTTTTTTAGTGATTCTGATCTTGGATTCGAACCTGAATATTTGGTCGTGAGAAAATACTAGATTAACGAGCATGAAGTTATAGCTCTCGACAGCGTATTATTTTTACGTTGGGAGAGATAAATTATTCCCGCCCATACCAGCAGCAACACCATCATGCATGAGTACGATAAAAGAGAAACAGCGATTGGCTGGTCTTCGCGAAATTCATTTCGTGCATTTTACAAAAAGGTGTAATGATAGCATTTCACCAGATAAAAAGCCATATGAATGTTTCATACAATATACGAGACACAAAACGCGTGAAAGCTACTTTACGAAATATATAGGGGAGTGATTCCTTCATGGCTAACTTGTTTCTAACAATAAGCTTTTAAATAGCTCAATAGCATAGTATTATTATGATTAACCCCAAGCAGAAGTCGGTTCTGGGGGTAATAATATTACTAAAAATTGACGTCTGATTTCACGAGCATTGCCAAAATTACAATCATTCGTAGCTGCTGCTTTATTTTCAAGTGGCATTGCCTTTTCATTGATTTCAAATTATAAGTGATTCCTACAAATCGTTTAGAAGAATGATCGCTCCAGTCGGTGGGAATGCATTAAAAGTCCATTCAAAACCTTCAAATATCGCTCCCCCTTTCCCACGTGCAGCAGCACCGCAGCAACGTTTTCCACTAGAAGAAGCATCATCAGCAGCAGCCCATACAATTCGTCCAAATTGGGTCATGAAAATTAATGTTATGCTTCTTGGCGCTGCCTTTCCTGTGCCAGAATTGATGTTTATACGGGATGCTGCGAGAGGCGAGTTCATCGAATGGGAGAAAATTGCATTTCCACGGCGCATACTGGCGTTCGGGGTGAATCAATCGCTCTCACCGTTTCTCCGAGAGCGTTTCTCCGCGAGCGAGAGCGCGTCGTCGCGAGAAAAACGCTTTTCTCGAGCTCGGCTCGGTTCTCGCGTGTGGCTGCTTTTCGCGAGGAGCAGTAGTTCAGGACATCGACCAGCTCTCCGTCGCGGCCAGAAGTACCAGCAGAAGCCACACGGGTCGACGTCGTCGCCGAATGCGCTCTCTTCTTGGTGTGTACAACTGTTCATACTGTTCAACAAAACATCACACAGTGGCAGGCAGCAGCCAGCATCATCATCAGCATCATTATCCAGTGTCAGCAAAATAGTAGTGTAGTGTGTCCACAATAGAAAATCTCCGGGGTTTTGCTGGTGTCCCTCGAGTTTTTGGTGGATCCATCCGCGTGTGCTGCGAGGGACGGTTGAAGTGACGACCGGTGGTTCGGATGTTGTGATCGAGTGTCGTCAGGGGAGTGATAAGATCCTGGCTGGAAAATAGGTGCTGAAAAATAAGAGAAGGATAAGCTCTGCCGAACGGGGAGGATGCCGTACAGCGGTGTGAAGTCCAGTGAAATTGCTCAATAGCCAAAATCCATGGTTAGTGAATACGAAAATGCTCAAATGTAAAACCAAAACCCCTCGCGCTTCTTCGGTAGATTATTGAGTGAGTGAGTGAAAATTTTCCTCTTAACGGAAAGGCTGAAAGTGAAAACCTACCTGAATTGGGGAGAAGAATGTATGTCGCATAAAGGATTTCCTCCGCCACTGCCGCCGCTGAAGCAGAAGCAGTAGTCGCCGACGGGATTGAGGATTACCAGTCTGAATTTCCAACACAGAAGGGAAGCTGTTGCTTTTGGGTCGGATCAACCGACGGCAGATGTAAGTAGCATTCATGGCGAAGGTATAAAAATCACGATCATCACCGTCGTCCTCGCCGTGCGTCCTTCCCTTCTGGTGGTTGGAGTCGGAACGGAAAAGGACCGTTTCGGCAACAGCGTGTTTCCTGCTATTCTACGAAACGGGAAGTGTAACGTAGAAAAAATCGATTTCTTCCTGTCGACGGCGATGACGACGGTCGGGATCGGAGATGGGATGTGTGCCTTTACCAGCAGCATCCCTCATTTTATGGGTGGGGAAAATTTATAGGTCACGAACACCATACCCTCCTGGGCGGCACGGCGGTGATGGTGGGAGTTATTTTTTTAAGCCACGGGTTACACAGTAAAGTACGGCCACCTGTGTGGTGTCCGTTCGGACGGGAAACGGGTGGGTTCGGGGTGGTTTACGAGTTTTGAGGTTAGTGACAGGAGGGGCCATTGACGTCACTGGTTTGTTGCGAACGATGTTGAACGAACCGACCGAGGATGGGACAATCGATTCGCGTCGAGCGGCGGATTGACAGAGATGACAGAGTTGACTGATTGCACTTTTGATCACCGGTTGACGTTTGGGTGATGGTGAATAGAGCTCGATCGGAATGTGCAACCCCTTCGTCTGTTATGACAGGTGGGCTTGATATTTTCGTTGATGTTGTGCTTGAGATCCTAGCATCATGGCATGCTGTAATGAAAAACGTATTTCCTCGCATCCAACGCAGTGCATTCTGCCGAGTATTTGATGTTGTTAGCCCACGTGGTGCAATTCACACGGAGATGACAACGACACGGGTGGTCCTCATTTCTCTGGTTCTTGTTGTTGTTGTTGCTGCCAGCACCGTCGGGATGCTAAAACAACAATAGTGTCATGGTACTGAGATCGAGTGATGGGAGGGAAAAAACGTTATTGTTGAGACAGCATCATCAGCATCAGGACCAATGCGGTTGCGATGGAGACCACCATGGCCCCCTTTCGTCATCAACTCAGCAGTCCTCATCGTTTCATTCCCATTCATTGTTCATTCGCTGAAAATGGAGTGGAAATTAATTCAAACCAATACGGGGAAAATTTTTCCATTTCTGGAATGTCGCACTGCGCGGATCGGTTTCCAACGAAACGGTCGGAATTAGCAGGAGTTATTGAAATAGTTTTATATCGGGCTCGTCGGAATTGAAATTGGTTACGGTAATAGCTTCATCCGAGCTTTCCAAAGCCTCCTTTGTTGTTCAGTGGTAATGAATTGAATATTAACTGTCTTTTTCTGGGAATGCAAATAGTGGGGATCACGCAGGGAAACAGAATTCGATGCCTAAATAAATGACTTCTCAGAAAAGAGAAATAGTTAGCATGCATGAAATTCTAAAAGTAGTTTATGCTCTCTGACGCATTTTGATATGTTTTTGAATGCCTTTGGTTGGTTGGCTTTTTAATTCGAAAGCTATATTGAGTGTTTGCGCTGCACTGTTTCTTCGCATCTTTTAACCTTTAAGGAATCGCGTGTTGTACTTTGTACGACACATTCCTTTCTGGATTATCTCATGATATGGACCACGTAAAATGTTACTGCTTTTTGGCGTAGGACTTCGTTTTTGTTTTCTAAAGATTGGACTCGGAAAAAATGCGACTCTTTGTTTTGGGTGTAACTTTTCATAGCGTGAATAAAAATTTATTTTGGGTAATACTAGTTTAGAGTGTTATGTTTTATCGCGATCTGTCAAGTAGATTTCAAGATTCATTCGAAACAAGACGAGCTATGCCAGCAAATCTTGGGTGATCGATAATCCTGGTCAGTCACACAGATGGATAGGCAAAAGGCTTGGAATCCACCATTCCACCGTGTCCCGCGTTGTGAAGATGTTCCAGGAGACGAAGACCATCGAGTGGCGCGCTGGAAGTGGCCAAAAACCGAAAACGGAATACCCAGAGGAGGCGTGGAAGATAAGGCAGTACTTTAAGAATAACCTGAACCTTTCCACCCGAGACGTGGCCAAAAAGGTCAATTCGTCAAAAAGGTTCGTCCAGCAGACCATGAAACGGGTTGGGCTACGTGTTTTTAAGGTCAGGAAGGCGCCAAACCGGACTGTCAAGCAAAACACGGTGGGCAAATTGCGTGCGCGGAAGCTGTACCGTGAGTGGCTGGTCAAGGCAGGCTGTCTCATCATGGACGACGAGACATATATCAAGGCGGACACCAAACAAATCCCCGGCCTCGAGTTTTTTTGTCGGTACGTCCCGCATGGAGGTTCCGGAAAATTTCCAGAAGAGAAAAATGGACAAATTCGCGAAGAAGTACCTGTTATGGCAGGTGATCTGCATGTGCGGACGGTACAGCAAGCCGTTCGTTAAAACCGGCACCATAAACGGGCAGATTTATCGAGAGGAATGCTTGCAGAAGCGCTTGCTGCCCTTCCCTTGCTCTCACCGTGGTTCCACGCTGTTCTGGCCGGATCTCGCTTCGTGCCATTACGCCAAGCCTGTAATGGATTGGTGTTAATGTGGTCCCGAAGAAGGTGAACCCGTCCAAATACACCTGAATTTAATGAAGAAAAAGTTGTAGAAAAGCGGAAAAACATTCAAAACCGATGAAGCTTTGAGAAAAAACTAGTAGAAATTGTGTAAGGAAGATGGACAAAGCCTCCCCCAAGATCTCATGAGCAGTCCTAAGAGAAACGTGCATTCAGCTTGGGGGAGGAAATTCAATAAACAAATTATGCCAAAACATAGCTAATATATAGTTGTTCACTCCCTGAAAATTTGAGGAGTATCCGATTAAAAATGAGATTTTTAGGGATCATTTTTGTGTGTCTCATTTTTTCCGAGTCCAGTCGTTATACTGGGGAACAATTTAAGAAAATCTCACTGCGACCGTCACGAAAAGTGGGGAGATTTTGAATGTTAATATCTCAGTCATTTATCAAATGATTGTCGAAATGTTTGCATTATTCGATTGAAAACATTTCTACGCATTAAACTGAGTAGAAAACAGTGTTGATTTTGGGCCAAACACTATTGAAAAATTCAGAAATGTTAAGCCTTATCTTAAAAAGAATATTGACCCCTTCAGGCCTAAGGGGTTTAATTTGACTCCAAAAGGAAAGTGGCTGCATAAACTCTTAGACTGAATAAAGGTGTAAACTGTCTTCGGTGAATTTGTTCTACATCAATTTTTCTGTATTGAAAATATAGAAAAAAAAATATGAGTTTAAGGCCAAATTGACGACCTAGAACATCTTGAATATGGAGAAGTTCAGGAAGAAACAATAAGTGCCTTA
This sequence comes from Aedes japonicus, assembly GCA_034211315.2. Classification (NCBI taxonomy): domain Eukaryota; kingdom Metazoa; phylum Arthropoda; class Insecta; order Diptera; family Culicidae; genus Aedes; species Aedes japonicus. The sequence goes on along the minus strand of JASCZW010010517.1, from coordinate 7,570 downwards.
TTAATAGTATAAACCGTTGTTTTAGAATTTGGTAAATATACATACGTTTTATCAAATTTTTGGTGATAAAAGTTTAATAGGTTTGTATCTTTCTGGGATGTTCTAGGTTTCCAAAATGCACTTGAGTTTGGAACTTCAGATCTACAGTTGTAACAGTAGCTTTCAGGGCTATATAAGATTATGATTGGTATTCAAATCTTTTGGAAGGTCGGTAGTCATTATTTGATAATTTGTGATGTTCTAGGTCGTCAAAACTGTCCTTCAGAGGGCTGTCCTGTTCAGAGCTTAGGATCTTTAATAGTAACAATAGCTTTTTTGGCTATACAGAGTAACGCTACGTATTCATCCATATTCAGTGAACATTTTAGAACGTACACAAACATTACGAGAAAAAATGTGATAATCGAGGTCATCCAAACTTTCCTTGAGTTCAGAACATAAGACTTACAGTTGTAACAGTAGGTTTTTGAAGTATGTAAAGGAACAATATCTATTTAAAAATATTGATTTAATAGTGTAGAAGCTCAGCAGACACAATGCGACTAGCTTGGGATATTCTAGGTCATCCAAACTATCCTTTAGTTCAAAACATAAGATCTACAGTCGTAACAGTAGCTTTTTGGGCTATATAGGGTGACTATATGTACTCAATCATATTCAATGAATCTTTTGGAAGGTCAACAGTCAATATTTTATAACTTTTTGATCCTCTTAGTTATCCAAACTGTCCTGTCGTTCTTAGGATTTACGGTTGTAACAGTAACAGTTCAAGGCAATACAAAGTAACAATAAATATTCAAACATATTCAATTATTATGCATTCTTAAAGGTCAACAAACATTATAAACCAATATGACATGTTCTGGGTCATCCACCAGATCCGAACAGAGAGCCTACGGTTGCAACAAAAGCTTTCTGGACAATGCAAAGCTACGCTGTGTATTGAAATATATTCCTTAAATATCTTGGAAGACCAACAGACATCATGGAATAATCTTCTAGGTTATCCAAACTATTCTGGATTTCAAAACTGAAAATCTACAGCTGCAACGGTAGTTTGCTGGATCAAACAAAGTAACAATATGTATTTGACAAATTTAAGTGAGTCTTCTGGAAAGTTAACAAGCCCCTGACTTCAGAAGGTGACGATGTGTATTCAACCACATTCAAAGAATCTTCTGCAAGGTCACCAGTCATTATCAGATTATCTTGAGATGTTCAAGTTCATAAAAACTGACTTGAGTTAAGAATTTAAGGTAAACAGTTGTGTAACCGTAGCCGCTGTTGCTATACAAAACCACGATAACTATTCAAACACATTCAATGAATATTCTGAAACGTCCACAGGCATCATAGGATATTCTTGTTAGTTTTAAGTCATTCAAAACACTAGGTCTACAATTGTCACAGTAGCTTTATGGGCTATACCAGGTAACGTTAGTTTGCTTGGCATGAATATCCCAAGATAATATCATATCATCGTACAGTGGATAATGCTACTGTTACAACTGTAGATCTTAAGTTCTGAACTCAAGTGTTTGGGAAGTGTAAAACAGAAGAAGAAAAGTGACGGAGATAAAAAATATACGAACGCTGATAATGTGGATTTCCCCATCGGTCAAGGCGTCGCATAATGAGAAAATTCTGAAATTCTTTCCATCAAACTAATGGCACTGAACTACTAAACAACTTTATCGAAGACAGGAACATTTTATATGGCCAGAGTCCCATGATATAGCATATTCAGGAGATTTACTTACACACATGCGCTACGTATTATGTAAATTCTGAATTTTTTTTTCATCAACTAAAAGACCTTGACCTGCTGAACAACGTTAGCGAAGGCTAAAATCATTTATTTGGTCAATAATTGAGATCGGAAAGATTGATAATGTTCAGAAATTGCAATCATTTCCCCAAAAAGTAAACGATAATATTTTAAAATCCTTCAACATTAGTTCTTCAACATATTTTTTTAATCCTTTATTATCGAGATTTTCACTCTTGGGCTTGTTCATCTCCTGTCGCAGGCACTTAAATACCTTTTTGGTATTTTCGTAGCCTGTCCGGGGTGAGATTGAAGCTCGTGACTGCTAACCACTAGCCTTTGGTTCCCCCCATTAGTTGTGCTATCAAAGAATCGTCCTCTAACAGGGATGTTCCATGGTGTACCTCCAAATTGTAACGTTTGCGTGTCACGTCTTGTAGATTGTTTATTAAGCGAAAAGAAGCTTAGATTGGACTCCTGTGTTCGAAAAAAATCAATAGCCAAAATTACACCTATCATAGTGATGTCCATATCCTCAGTGTGGTAGAGAGAGATTTTAATGTTTCCTCACACTCTTCCGAGCAAAACAAGATCTCTTCTCCCTTGTTTATACTCACCACCGTGTTTGCATGCGGGCATGTCAGTGGAATAAAATGGTTTTTATTCACACAACATTCAATCGCTCTAGAGTAGGAAGAAGAGTTGTCAAATTCACAGAAGCGAATGCAGATAAATTCCCCAACGGGTGCGCCCCAGTAAGCACGCTGGCATAGGTTCTTCTGCTAATATACAGCAGTGACCGCAAATTCGCTTTAACACTACTACTATCTAAGGCAGAAAGAAGAACGTTTCTTCCTGCTTCCTTTTTTCGGCAATGTTTTCACTATCAACCGCACCAGCGCATCACAGAAAGAGCACTGGTGCGTCTTCGCACAAGTGTACGCAGCAACGATCGTAGGCGAGAGCACGTGGGTGAAGACAGATGAGAGCACGTGAGAACGATCGATTAAAAAGAGAGTGATTCACTCACTCCAAGCCATCCAGGACAACATTTTCATAGTAGCACGAAGCTAGATCCGGCAAGAAGCTCGTATGGCCCTCGTGTTGCTTCAACAGAGGAAGTAGACACTTATGTAGACACTCGTCGAGGTAGATCTTCCCGTTTACAGTCCCGGTAGTCACGAGCGGTGCATTCCGTTTGCCACATGAGCAGATCGCTTGCCAAATCGTGTATTTCTTGGCAAACTTTAAAAATTTCTGCTTCCTTACTTTCTCCGGAACATCAAACTTGTGCTGGGAGGTGAAAAACCGTTGTCCCGGAAGCTGCCGGAAGTCCGCCGTGACTTAAGTCATCCATTATAAGACAATGAGGCTCCGTCTGCGTCTATGTGTACAGTTTCCGGGCCAGTGATTTTCCTACCGTATTTTGCTGTCCACGATTTGGAGCCTTTTGCATTTTGTACGTATGCAATCCCTCCCGGTTCTTGCCTTTCTGAACGAAAGACTTGGACAGATTCAACTTTTTGGCCACATCCCTGACCCAAGCATTGGGATTCCGTTGAAACGCTTTCACGAAACGCTTGTAATCCTGATCACTGATAGAAAATCCATTCTGGCCGCAAGTCAGGTATTCGGATTATCTAAATGATGCCCAGCCATATCCGCCATGCTTGCTTCATATTGCATTGCTCATGGTCAACAAGGTTTTCCACCATTGAACCATGACCGATTTTTACAACTTCAACGTCCACAAAATGTTGTGCTTTAATCCGGTATCAGTTCGTGCCCAATCGGTATACTCTCGTGCGTGCTAAGCCGTTCCAAAAAAATATTAAAAATAAAACATTTGCGACTGAAAATCACAGCAGAAAATTTCCATTTTGGACTTGTGCTCACTTAACTTCACACTCAAAAAGCCTAAAGTTGCAATCATTTTTATAAATTACGAACACGGCGTGATCCCAAGATACACAACACTCGTCTATCTTCAGCTGACGGGAATCAATTTCACAGGTGTTTTTCTTCAATTTGGGAGTCATTCGCGAAAAATATTCACACACGCCAACAACATTTTTAGGCATGTACTCTGCAATCACTCACGTCACCAAACAATAGGTAATCGATAACTTGCTAGGCCCGATAACAAAACATTTTGATGACCTAATTACCGTCATATATCACCTAGAAGCAGTTTCTAGTTCTTTTTCTGAGCTCACTCGATCTCTCGCGCCGCTGAACAATAGGTTCTATTCGGTGACCGAGTTATGCTCGATAGCCTAGAAGTGCGCAACAAAGTATCGTTGTCACAATAGATCTAAAAATTGGTCGCAGTGACGAAAATACCCGACACGGAATAAAATCGTCACAACCGTTCACAACCGATGATGCTTGACGAAGCTCAGTTTTGAGTTGTGTATGGTCTTGCCGAAAAACAAAGTCCGGATCCATCAGACCCATCACGGAATCTTCAGACTTCATTTTAGGGAAAATCCACGCCAACGGAGGCTTTCCTCGAAAGCAAACGGCACCGCAATGCATCAGTGTTCCACAACCAAAGTTCATGCTCATTTTCACATCCGGGTCCATGCCCAAGTCGTGTCAGTAGTACTGCCAGCCATCCGGTTGAAATTCTTTTCATCCTAAAATAGCACGTTTTTCTTCACCGGTTCAGTAAATGTACCTTTTCTGCAAATTTGAAATGATTCAGCTCATGCTGTTCTGTGAGGTTTAACGCCACTCCAAGTTCTCGCTACTCGACAGAATTTGTTGAACACAACGTGTGATAACTGTAGGGTCCAGCTCCACGCGGATTTGCGATGTTGTTCTATTCTGGTGCATTGCGATTCTCCAAATTCTCCGAGTATCCTTCGCTGTAAGCTTACTGTTCCTTCCACGCTATGTGGCCTCTAAGATCATCATTTTTCCAGAAGTTTCCAACAACAGTGTGTGATCGGAAGATTTTCTGACTGATATCTCTATTAGAGAGACAGCCATCATGATTCGCAATGATTGTTTACCTTCTCCTCGAATGTAAGATGCTTTGATCGACCCATGGTCGATAAATTGCAGGAAAAAATAGTCGAAGATCACTACGATTTGAAAAAGACTCAGCCTATGAATGAACTTTGTGCAAACAAAAACAAACACCCGTCAAATGACAGACAGGGTGTTTTGAATTCAGGGTGATGCTATATTTATTTCGAACATTTTTTATAATTTTTTTTGGTTTGAAGGTAACTTTTTTCTTAGCATATCAAACTTATTGCCTTCGCAATTAGGTTATTGCTTTCTCCCAACTTAGTGTTCAAACTTCCACAGTTATCAAGAGCTGCCAAGTACCATGTTTGCATTAGTATGATTGTGTTACATGTACAATCATGCCCAATGCCCAGGAAGTCGAGTAATTTTCCTTAACGAAAAATTCCTAGACCAGACCGGGAATCTAACCCAGTCATCTCCAGTATGGTGTTGCTTTGTAACTGTACCCTGTACCGACTGAGCTAAAGGAGAATCCTTACATGTTAATGCTCCATAAAAATTGAAGCATTGATTTAGTCATACGCATTGTAAATAAAAAATAATAGGGTATGGGACGGGCTTTAACAGTTTATTCAGCACCTGGGGCATTTGATGAAGCTGTATGTAGTTAAGAATTAGAACTGTAAATATTTAGAGTTAATCCTTTTACTCACTTCTGATCTATTTAAAAATACCTTCAGAAACGAGCATTAGACTCAAAAAATGTCATGGCGATGGAGTAAAGTTCCCATTTGCAGGGATTTATTAAAAGCATACGGATTTCAATCCGATCAAGAGAGAATGTTTTCTTCAGCTCCGCAATATGTACATAAACTGACAATATTGTATAAGTGCGAAGGCGAAATGAAATGGCTGGCCCACGATTCACGATTTGCTGCAAACGTCAATTTTCTCAACCGGTTCTTCGTTTTACCCATCCTCTCTCGAAAACAATCAACCAAAACATGTCGATTGCTATGATCACAAACTCGTCTTCTAGCAGTTTGTGAGACAGGCGTACACAACCAAACTTTTAGCATTGTGAATTTCTGATTTCTTTCACTCTCACGGAAATGTTAGCCAATGCGACTGTGCTGACAAGCGAGATTCATCGTTTAAAAACAAACAAATGTAAGAGACAGCAGACTTTCCGATACAAAACCGGTGCGCTATATCCATGGGTAAAAAAGAAGAGAGGAAACAGAGGCTCTCTCATAATCAACAGTGATGCCATAGCTGCCGCTCAACAGTGAAGCATTATTGATCGTTGACCGCTGTTGGACAGTTTCAAAACATATTTTTTATTGCATATGATAGTGCCAGATGATGGAAAATATCAACATATGAAACACTGGAAGAAACATAAAGTCAAAAATGATTTCAGATCATCTAAAACTAACATAAATTTAACTCAGTGTTCAACTTCATATTCTGGCAACAAGCTTTTATGTGAGAAGGTGCTGATGAAGACATTCCCTCTGATACACGTGAAAAAATGCAAAATACACAAAGGCAAAATTTGAGCGAACTTCCTTAGCAGGTACAAAACTGATGGTTTTCTTGATGATGTATTTTAAATCTTCAAAATGGCAGTAATAAATTGATAATCAATCATGATTTACCCATCGGATCATTAGCTCTATACAGTGAGCTTATGTTCGTATAATTAAAAGTGAAATAATCTGGAAAACATATAAGTTTTGGACTTATTTCCCAACAACGGATTAAATCAGTCACCCCTAGTTACCCTATATAGAGAGGTGAAAACCCATGAGAAATAAGGATAGTTGAAAAATATTTCCAAACTATATGGTGGGGCTACTTTTATTAAGTATACACCCACTTGAGGCACACTGAGAAAATAAATCTAAATGTATCTACCTCTGATATAACTCCCTACGAATAACCCCTCAAATATACTGTCAAAACAACACAGCGAATGAAAACAAAAACAAAGATTCTAACAACGAATGGGTGCTTCGGTTAATGGGGTTCTAAAGCAGTGTGCCAATGTTAAATCGCTAGTTTCCTATGCACGCTAAGATGAGAATACCAAAAGATCATTGAAAAGTACCGATAATAGCTCAAAAGTGCAAATACTCAAATTATGCGTCAACACAGATTACCTAATATTGGGTAATAGTATTGGAAGAAGATAAACGTTAAAAATTACCGAATTTTTAGCGTTACTTTTTACGGAAAATTGAGTATTTGGATGAGTTTCATTTCACAGAATGCTTCAAAACAGACTTGCAAATTTAACAATATTTCCATTCGGATTAATATTCCAAATTCTGAACTTAAGAAGAAACAAATGTTCAAATGTATTACAGAAATATTTTTTCTGTAGTCAAAACAAAAAGTATCTCAATAGAGTATGGAAGAATCCAAGTAGAGCGAAAGTGAGACTAAACATCGCAGAACCTTAAACTCAAATTGATAACAACTTGCTGGCTATTTTGTAAACTGAATTGCCCCTCAGGATTCACGTTGGTCCACAAGGATCCGAATCCGAATCAAAAAAAGAATGCTTTCCTCTTGCTCAAATATTGAGAAATGAATACACTATTTAAAGGAAGTTTAATGAGAAAAGTAATTAATTTTTTGCTTGGACAAATATGGCGACCGCGTTGCTTCAGTGACAAAAAAATTATTCAGTTTTGGGTAAATAATAACGTCCAATATTTGAAAATGAACATTGCCCAAATGTTAGTAAAAATTAATGATTATTATCGTTAAGTTCTAACGATATTTTGGGTCTTGTCAACAACATACATCTTCATC
>JASCZW010010516.1:0-36342 GCA_034211315.2 Aedes japonicus | reverse complement strand
AAATCATTCACGATAGTTGTTTCGATAATATAGATAGAAGTTGAGTTTTTGCTTGAGAATTTGAAACAAACGAAAACTATCAGAATAATGCACAGAGCATTATAAATAGTCATAAAAAGAATTTTTAGAACTAGATAAAAGCTCTGGAGAGATGCAGGAGAAACTTTCAGGATGATTCGGCAGATAATATATAAAGGAGCACAGTGAAATTAATTTCGGAGCTTAACAGACACTTCCAGAGAATTGCTGGAATATTTTCCAGGATGATTCGATGGATAATATTGAAAGTGGAGAATTCGAGACAAATGCTGGAAACTAATATTGACAGACAACGAATAAATTTCTCTGGAAAACTTGAGAAAAACTCAAAAGAAATGCGCAAACAATGTCCTGAAAAATTGATAGGTAATGTCGATAAAGGTTCTTTTTCTTTGAAAATTCAATAATCAAAAACTCGGAAGTACAACCAGTACAAATTCACGGATAATATCGATTGAAATTTTATGAAATTCCAGAGAAAGCATTCAAATTAAATTGAAAATAAATATCTCTAGAAGCTTTAATGATTTCATGAGAAACTTTCCAGAAGCATCTGCCAAACTTTCCAAACATATCTAGGAACATCCACAGTAGCATTTGTGGATATTTTCCAGGAATATAACATCTGGGAGACTTCCCAGAAATATCGAAGAGACTTTTCGCATAAAACTTCCTAAAAGTATCTGGAAGGATTCATAGAAACATCTAGGAGACATACCAGTAGTATCCAAGAGACTTCATACCAGCAACTGGAATTTTTTCCAGAGAATGAAGGAGATTTTCCAGAATCATCTACATTTTTTTTAGAGATAACTTTTCCGAATAGAATGGGAAAATTCTCAGAGCAATCTGGAGGACTTCAGAGAACACCCTAGGCGGCTTCGCAGAAGTACCTTGGAGACTTCCCAAAAGTATCAGGGAGGATTCACAGATGCATTTGGGAGACATCTGGGATCATATTGGGAGATATTGGGAGAATTCTCTGAGGGACTTTGTAGAAGCATCTAGTAGACATTCCAGAAAAATGTGGGAGGATGATCCAAAGAGAAGCATATGGAAGACTTATCGGTAGTATCAGTAGTAGTAAAACTATAAAAATTTCCAGAAGAATCAGGGAGCTTTTCCAGAATCATCTGATTATTTTTTTCAGAGCTTACTTCTCACAACACTGTGGGAGAATGCGTACATCAATCTGGGGGACTTCGCCGAAGTATTCTAGGAGGCTTCCCAGGCTGAGCAACTTCCTAGAAACATCTGGAAACCCTTGCCAGAAACATCTGGGAGGATTCACAGAAGCATCTGAGAAACTTCGTAGAAGCATCTAGTAGACTTCCCAGAAGTATCTAGGAGGATGATTCATAGAAGCATCTGGAAGACTTATCAGTAGTATCAGTAATGGTAAAACCATAAAATTTTTCAGAAGAATCAGGGAGATTTTCCAGAACTAGCTAAATTTTATACAGCTTACTTCTCACAGCACTGTGGGAAAATGCGTATAGCAATCTAAGGGACTTCAGAAAAGCATCTAGGAGGCTTCCCAAGCTGAGCAATTTCTTATGGAACATCTGGGAGTATTCCCAGAAGTATCTGAGAGATATTTCAGAAGCATCTGGGAGGATTCACAAAACCCCTAGGAAGATTTCCCTGAGTTATCTGAGAAATGTTCTAGAAGGATCTGGTGGACTTCCCAGACGTATCTGCAAGGATGATTCACAGAAGCATCTGGAAACTTATCGGTAGTATCCAGGAGACTTTCTAACAACAACTGGAAAACTTTACTGATGGAACTTTGTAGAAGTATCTTGTAGACTTCCCAGAAGTCTTTGGGAGGATGATTCATAGAAGCATCTGAAAGACTTATCAGTAGTCTCTTGAAGACTTCCTAACAGTAACTGGAAAACTTTCCGGTAGAATCAGGGAGATTTTCCAAAATCATCTGAATTTTCTTTAGAGTTTACTTCTCACAGCACTGTGGGAGAATGCGTATAGCAATCTAGGGGACTTCACAGAAGTATCTAGGAGGCTTTCCAGGCTGAGCAATCTTTTAGGAACATCTGGGAGACTTGCCAGAAGTAGCTGAGAGACATTCCAGAAGCATTTGGGAGGATGAACCTTTGGAGATTTTCCTGAATTATCTGAGAAATTTTCTATAACGATCTAATTCAGAATAGCACATTGCAGCAAATTGGAGTCCTTTCCATAACCATCTGGTTTTTTTTTCGGAAAAGCATTCTAGAGCAATTTGCGAGATATCCATGACGCATCGAGAAAACTTCCCAAAACCACCAGAGGCACTTCTAAAGATAACTACTCTGAACAATCTAGCAGTAACTAGAACACTTTCCAGGAGCATCTGGCATGCTTAATAGACACATCTAGATGACTTCCCAGAAAACATCACGGATTCCATAAACAGACTTTCGATAAGCATTTGGGAGACCTCCCAGAACATCCAGGGCATTTTCGGAGACTTTCAGAAGCATCTGAAAGACTTCTTTGAGAAATCTGGGAAACTTCCCGAAAAATCAGGAAACTTTCTAAAAGCATCTGGACGAATTTCCTGAAGCATCTTAGATCTGGACTTTCCAGAGCATTTTTGGAGGCTTTCCAGAAGCAATTGAGAGATTTCCCGGATCACTCTGGGAGACTTTTCAGAGCTTTCTGGGAAATTTCAAAAGCTGAATTCACTGAGAAGCCTTGGATATTTCCCAGAATAATTTGAAAGATTTTAAGAACTAACTGAATAACTTCTCAGAACCGACACGGAGATTTGCCAGAACAAAGCTGGCAGTATTTCCAGGGCCATCTCAATCAATCTCCAGAAACATTTGGGCTTTCCATAAACAGACTTCCGATGAGCATTTGCTAGAAGTATTTTGGAGACTTCCCAGAATATCCAGGGCATTTTCGGAGACTTTCAGAGGCATCTGAAAGACTTCCTAGAGAAATCTGGGAAACTTCTCCGAGAAATCCGGAAACTTCCTAGAAGCATCTAGAGAAATTTCCAGATGCATCTTGGATCTAGACTTTCCAGAGCATTTTTGGAAAAACGTTCCAGGAGCATACTTCATAGACACATTTAGATGACTTCTCAAAAGACATCACGGTTTCCATAAACAGACTTTTGCCAGAAGTATTTGGGAGACTTCCCAGAATATCTAGGGCATTTTCGGAGACTTTCTGAAGTATCTGAAAGAATTCCTAGATAAATCTGGGAGCATCTGAAAGACTTCTCGGATCACGCTGAGAGACATCTTAGATCTAGACTTTCGATAGCATTTTTGGGGGCTTCCCAAAATCATCTGAAAGACTTCCCAGAGAAACCAAGAAGACATCCTAGAGAAATCTGGGAGACTTCCCTGAAGCATCTTAGATCTAGACTTTCCAGGGCATTTTTGGAGGCTCCGCAGAAGCATCTGAGAGACTTTCCGGATCACCGTGAGAGACTTTTTAGAACTTTATGGGAAACTTCAAAAGCTCAATTCTCAGAGACAACTGGGATATTTCTCAGAATTATTTGAAGGACTTTCAAAACTAACTGAAAAACTTCTCAGAACCGACGGGGTGATTTGCCAGGAGCTAAGCTAAATCGATATGCAATCTTCAGAAACATTTGGGAGTCTTCCAAGATTCCGTTGGAAACTTTTCAAATCCACATCTACATGACTTCAAGCAGAAGCACAGAGCATTTGAGAGATTTCCCAGAGAAGCGTAGAAGGCATCCTAAAGAAATCAGGGAGAATTCCCGAAGCGTCTTGGAGACTTCCCTTAGATCTAAGATCTGAATTTTCCAGATCATTTTTGGAGGCTTCCCACTCTGGGAGACATTTTAGAACTATCTGGGAAACTTCAAAAGCTGAATTCTTAGAGAAGTTTGAGATATGTCGCAGAATTATTTAAAAGACTTTTAAAACTCTCAGAACCGACGGGGAGATTTGCCAGAACCATCAGCCAGTATTCCCAGGGCCATCTCAATCATTCTCCAGAAACATTTAGGCTTTCCATAAACAAATTTTCTAACCATTTGCCAGATGTATTTGGGAGACTTCCCAGAATAGCCAGGGCTTTTTCGGAGACATTCAGAAGCATCTGAAAGACTTCCTAGATAAATTTAGGAAACTTCCCCGAAAAATCTGGGAAGTTCCTAGAAGTATCTGGAGTAGTTTTCAGAAGCATCTCAGATTTGAACCTTCCAGAGCATTTTTGGAAGCTTCTCAAAGCATCTGAGCGACTTCCCGGATCACACTGGGAGACTTTCCATAAACAGACTTCCGATTAGAATTTACCAAAAGTATTTGGGAGACTTCCCAGAATATCCAGGGCATTTCCCTGGATTCAAAAACATCTGAAAGACTTCCCAGATAAACCTGAGAAACTTCCCAGGGCAATCAGGAAACTTCCTAGAATCAGCTGAATGAATTTACAGAAGCATCTTAGATCTATAGACTTCCCAGAGCATTTTTGGAAACACGTTCCAGGAGCATCTGGCATGCTTCATAGATACATTTAGATGACTCCCCAGAAGACATCACGGTTTCCATAAACAGACTTTTGCCAGAAGTATTCGGGAGACTTCCCAGAATATCCAGGGCGTTTTCGAAGACTTTCAGAAGTATCTGAAAGACTTCCTAGATAAATCTGGGAAGGTTCCCATAGAAATCAGGAAACTTCCTAGAAGCATCTGGACGAATTTCTTGAAGCATCTTAGATCTGAACTTTCTGGAGCATCTGAGAGACTTCCCAGAGAAACCTAAAAGACATCCTAGAGCAATCTGGTAGAATTTTCGAAGCGTCTCGAAGACTTCCCTGAAGCATCTTAAATCTGGACTATACAAAGCAATTTTGGAGGCTTCCCGGGAGCATCTGAAAGACTTCTCGGATCACGATGAGAGACATCTTAGATCTAGACTTTCGATAGCATTTTTGGGGGCTTCCCAAAATCATCTGAAAGACTTCCCTGAGAAACCTAGAAGACATCCTAGAGAAATCTGGGAGACTTCCCTAAAGCATCTTAGATCTAGACTTTCCAGAGCATTTTTGGAGGCTCCGCAGAAGCATCTGAGAGACTTCCCGGACCACCGTGGGAGACTTTTTAGAACTTTCTGGGAAACTTCAAAAGCTGAATTCTCAGAGACAACTGGGATATTTCCCAGAATTATTTGAAGGACTTTCAAAACTAACTGAAAAACTTCTCAGAACCGACGGGGAGATTTGCTAGAAGCATCTGGCAGTGTTTCCAGGGCCATCTCCAGAAACATTTGGGATCCTTCGGAGGTTCATCTGGAGACTTTTCAAAGCCATCTAGAAAAAATAAAATTGTCTTTGTGAATGTTTCACAGAGCCATTTGGGAGATTTCCCCCGAACCATCTGGCAGACTTCCTAGAGCCTTCAGGGAGACTGGCTTGTCAGTACCCCCTGGGAGGTTCAATAACGCTTATAGTAGATTGATCATTGAGCCGTCTGAGAGCCCTTGCCCTTCCTAGAGTCCAACTGGAACTCCTGGAGTAACCTGGAAGGCTGTCAAATTTGGATTGAATGACTCTTCCTGATGTCTGTCTGATGTAAAGTTTGAAAAATCAAGTCTATAAATTGTCTTAGAATTCCTTTGAATTCCGAAACTTCCTATTCGGTCTCAATTTGATTGAACAATCATTCCAATTTAAACTCTTTTAAATATTTCCCCCTCATAGTTGCAAAATCCCATTATTGCTTTTCTGATACGCTCGCAAAAAAATACGCACATAATTCAGTTTATCTGTTGCACCCCCATGAAGAACCAATACAACACGTCAGACCGAGAACGTCCTAAAACAAGTGCAAATCCACTATTAATCAGTATTCCTTCCTTGATATTGTCCGACGAACGTCCAATTAGAATTCATCGCACACATTCGTTCCATCGTTGCGCACACCAAAGCATGCCATCCATCCTCCTCCTCCGCCTCCTCCTCCACCCCATCCGTCTAATCTATATCGCTCGAGAACTTTTAGTTTTGTTCAGGAAATACCGAAAAACAAACTCCTCCATAAATTAGTTGCGGCACTCGGATAAAAGTGAAACTCCCTCTCAACACCCCCCCGGTCCACCCCCACAAAAACCCGGTACACGATCCGATTCGTTGATTCCGTTTGATGTTGGTTGTATGTTGCTACGAGCAACGCAACTCGCGGCCCACTTGGATTTTCCACGCATCACGTACGGCCCTCCGCCGTCGAAGCACTCGGCCTGCACTGCTCTCTGAACCTTCTAGAGTTGCCCCTGCGCATTCACCGGTTCGGTGCGACCTCGTACACGCGCTCTGATGGCCACCACGGAACGGAACGGAACCGAACGGTCTCTTTCGGACCATCATCGATCATCGATCATCGCCGCGCGGGTGAAGAAACAACTCGGCGCTCACTTGCGCGACCATAAGCACAACGTTTTTCAAGGTTTTCCTTCACTAAATGGGCTTCGGAGAGTACAGGAAGGAGGCGAAACAACAACAACAATAACAACAACCAAAACAGCCACCGAAATACACACGAACACACGGACAGCACCAAAGGCAACCGTCGTAACTTTTCACTTTCGAAACCATCATAATTTTCGAAATCGATCCGCCGCACACACAAATTGCACATTTGATTGATCCGCAAACACTCCATCCACACCGGACACGAATCAATCCCATCGGATCCGAACTTTGCCGTACTGGCGCAATTTTTCCACATCGATCTTCGAGCATTTAAATTTGGCACATGACGTAATCTTATTCAACGTTTTTCCTTCGTTTTCAATTTGAGGGAACGCTCGGATCACCTTTTCAAAGTAGACTTTTCTTCATCTTCCCTGAAGATTTTTTTTTTCTGTCACTCAAAATACACAACACAAAAACACGGTTTGCTTTTCTCTTCTCAATTCCGAAAAGAAAATCACAGAAATTCTCCTTGTTTTTGTTTCCCGAGAAAACGCAAATAACACTTCGAAAGGGAGTTCGTCGCCTACTTCGTTCTTTAAAGTAAAGCGTTCAAATCACTGTCGCACTGATGTCCGTGTCACATCCGTTTTCCTTTCGATTCGTCAAATTTTCCTCCGCTCCGAGGACGCACCACGGAAAAGCACGATCACGGCGACGGGCATTGGCTCCGACGATCGATCTTACCGCGTGGAACTACAATTTGCCACTGGCGGCACGACGACGCAACGCGGAGAGGCCCCCTCAGGCCAACCGACGACGACGGCGACGACCAATAGTTCACCACCGTCGTCGTACAACGAAGACAACGACGTCGGCGTCGATGTGCGGAATCAAAACAACAACAAAACCTCCGCTTTGTGCGAGCGATGAGAGCGATAAAGTCCCGCGAGCAGGCCACGGACGGATGGTTGCTTTGATTTGGTTTTTCCTCGCTCAATGCACGCGATGAGGATTTTCGTGGTGGCTTTTTTTTTTGGCGCCTAGGCAGATGGAGCTGCGGAGAGGATTGCCTTATTGAAGCTGGATGCGATAAGGTGGGACTCGTTTGGAAATGATGCTACAATATATCTTCAACGAAACTCGAAAATCACAAGTTCAGTTACTTTTAGAAATTCATTAAACTTCTATTCAGTGAAGTTCGTCGAAAACCAAAACTCGCAAAATTGGCCTTGGTTGATCAAGTAATAAAACAAGAAACTGTACTAGCAAATCCAAATCTTTGTAGAAGTTGAAGCATCTGCAGCAGATGTTTGGAAACTTGTGAAGATTTGAATATCCGAGAACTTTAAAAAAAAATACCTATGGAAATACTGTTTAAAAACATGTTTAAACTGCACGAAAAACAGTGAAAAAATTCTCAGGAATAAAATACCAGTTTTGAAAGAACAAGCTGCATCTAAATTGATTGAATAGGTTATCGCATCGATTTCAATACAAATTACAGGAATATGAGATAAACATAAAATAAATCAGTGGAAATCAAGAAACTTCAAAAGATTATTAAATCAAGCTTCGAAAATCTGCGGAAGAGATTGAAAACATGAAGAGGATAACGCCCCTAAAAAATTAATGTCCAGAAGACTCTTGATAGGACATTCCTCTGGAGAATCTGATAAAGTTTACAGAAGCAACTATGAAACTATTCAGAAATACTTAAAAGTCTTCCTTGAATAACCAAAAAAGAAAAACTTTCAAAACAAACCATTAAAAGATCATAAATGAGAAGAATCCAAACACAACAAAATTTCGAAAAACTTCAAAGAATTATTTAGGACTTTCCTTTAAACCATTCCACAGTGGGAAAGAACTGATGAAAACTAAGAAAAAAATCTGTATCTCGGAAATTGTCCGAGGAATCGAATGGAACTGATTTCAATCACCGCACGGATATGGTTGTGGAGTTAAAAAGCTTATTTTACCCCACTTCTCCTTATATTATTGAATAATTTATTACACGGAGTCCCACGTGAAATTATTGCTAGACTCGTGTGAACTTTCCTTGAAAATCGAATAAAAGCTGTTCTTCACGGCTTCACGGCTCTGTGAACGAAGATATGGCTGGTTTTACCCCACTTCCCTTTGTATTCTTGAATAGTTTATAGATATCTTTGCTCAAGATCAACCAAATATAGTGAATTCTATGTAAAATTTCCTGAAGAATCGAATAGAAGTTATTTCATCATAAATTATTGAAAAATATAAGAAGAAGTGGGGTGAAATCAACCATATCTTTGTTCACAGAGCCGTGCAGTAGATGAAACAACTTCTATTTGATAATTTTACATAGTATAAGCCTTTTTGGTTGATCTTGAGCCACTCCGAGCAAAAATATCTATAAACTATTCAAGAATACAAGGGGAAGTGGGTTAAAACCAGCCATATCTTCATTCAGAGAGCCGTGCGGTTGTTGAAACAGCTTCAATTCGATTTTCCAGGAAATTTCACATTTGGCAGACTTTCCATCAACTTTTGGAAGATTTTCCAAGCCAACAGTCTCTTAAATTCATTATTTTTTTTCTGAGTACAAAATTATCTGGTCGACATCCCGGAATTGTCTACTATATATCTCACAAACACCTGAGAAACCTTCCAGAAATTATTCTGATCCAACTGTGATACTTTACAAAAAGATCTGGATGACATCCTGGAACTATCTTGGAGAGATCCTAAACCATCTTCACGGATCTGGGAGACTTCCCAGAAGTATCTAGGAGACTTCCAAGAACCATTTGGTAAACTTCTAAAGCCACCTGACGTTCCAAAGCTAAATCTGAGTTCCAAAGCTGTATGCAAGACTTTCCAGAATTATCTAAGAGACTTCAAAGATGCACTTGAGAAACTTGTAGGGCATCTGAGATACTTTCCATAGCAACATCTATGGATGTCCAGAAACATCTGGAGACCCGTTTGGAAACCAACGTTCTAAAACCATCTGAAAAAAAAATCTCAGAATCATCTGATAATTACTGAAAGCCAGATCTGGGAGACTTTTCGCAGACCCATGGAAATTCCTAGAGCTATCTAAAAAACTTCTCAGAACATTCAGAAAAATTACAAAAGGAGATTTTCCATAATCATCTGGGAGATTATTAGAGAAATCTGGAAGACTTCTCAGAAGTATCTGGAGATTTTACAGAAACATTTGCAAAATTTATATTTGAGTTAAGTTCTCAGAGTAATCCTAGAGCTACTTCGACGACTTTCCAGGAATATGTATGATACTTTTCAGAATCGTATAGAAGACTACTTACAACCATCAGAAGAAATTTATGAGCTAGCTGAGAAACTTCTCAGAGGCATCTAAAAGACTTTCCAGCGCGATTTGAGCTACAACTCAAAACATTCCAAAATGTTGGGACATTTGGAAGACTTCTCAGAAGCATCTGGGAGACTTGCCAGAACCATTTGGGAAACTTCAAAATCAATCTGAAAGACTTCTGGGAGGCTTCCAAAGTATTTGGAAGAATTTCCAGGAGTATCAGGGTTTTTTTAGAACCATTTGGAAAACCTTCCAGAAGTATCCGGGAGAACCATTCGGAAACTTCTAAAGCCATCTGAAAAAAGGCTTCCCATAAACATCTGGGAGATGTTTTAGAACAGTCTAAGAGTCTTTACTGGACCATCAAGAAACTTCCCAAAGTAAGCAGGAGGGCTTCCCAGATCAATCTGTGCTCAAAACCATTTTCGAGACTACACAGAAGCGACTTCCCGTAAACACCTGACAGACTTTTCATAAACATCTAAGAGATTTATCAGAGCAATGTGAGAGACATTCCAGAACCATTTGGTAAACTTCTAAAGTCATCTGAAAAAGTTCCAAAGCCATCTGCAAGACATTTTCCGAACAATCTAAGAGATGCATTTGGGAAAGTTTTCAGAAGCATCAGATAAACTTTTAAGAGCAATCGGAAGACTTCCCAGCAGCATCTGGAGCACCATTTGGAAACTTCTAACGCCATCTGAAAAAAAAAAACTTCTCAGAACCATCTGATGATTTATGAAAGCCATCTGAAGGACTTCCCATAATCACCTGGAAGACTTGTCAGAGCACTCAGGAAGAGTTCTTCAAACCATCTGGGAAATTTCTTTAAACCATCTGGGAGACTTTTCAAAATTCCCTGGTAGATTTTCCAAAAGTATCTGGGATAGTTTCAGAAATTCTTGCTATATTTCTCAGAATCACTTGGGAAACATTCCAGAAGCATCAGATTGTTCTGAATCATTCGTATCTGGGAGACTTCCTAGAACTATCTCATATAATTCCAGAACCATCTTTCCCGAATTTGGAGACCTTCCAGTACAATTTGAAAACTTTTGGAGCCTAAAAAAATATATAAAATCCATCTGGGAGACTTCCCATTAACATCTGGGAGACTTTTCAAAGGAATCTGGGACGACTTCCCAGAAGCATCTGAGAGATTTCTCAAGAGCGTTTGGGAGAATTCCTAGAAACACCTGGACGACTTTCCGTAAACATCTGGTAGACTTTTCAGAGCAATCTGAGAGACTTCCCAGTACAATTTGGTAAACTTCTATAGCCATTTGAAAAACTTCCAAAGCCGGTAACACTTTCCAGAACTACTTGAGAGGCTTCAAAGATGCATATGAGAGACTTTCCAGAGAAATCTGAGAGCCTTCCCAGAAGCATCTGAAGAACTATTTGGAAAGTTTCTAAGCCGTCTAAAAACTTCTCAAAATCACCAAAAAATTTATAAAATCCTCCTAAACATCTGTAGGACTTCCCAGATCTGGGAGACTTCTCAAATGCTTATGGGAAATTTCCCAAAATCGACTGCGAGCCTTCCCAAAAGCACCTGGACGACTTTCCGTAAACATCTGGTAGACTTTCCATAAATTTTTGGGAGATTTTCCAGAGCAACCTGAGAGCTTTTCCAGAACCATTTGATAAATGTTTAAAGGCATTTGAAAAACGTCCAAAGCTGATAACACTTTCCAGAACTATCTAAGGAGTTTCAAAAATGCATCTGGGAGACTTTCCAGAACAATCCGAGAATTTTGTCAAAAGTATCTGGATAATTCCCAGAGGCGAAGACATTTTTTTTTTTCAGAGACTTCCCAGAACCATGTGGTAAACTTTTGGAGCCATCTGAAAAACTTCCAAAGCCATCTGCAAGACGTTCCTATCTGAGATGCATTTGGGAGACTTTCCAGGGCATCTGGTAAAAATCCAGAAGCATCTGGAAGATTCAGCACTTTCTGGGAATTTTCCTGAACCAGCTGATAGTCTTCTCATAAACATCTGTGAAAATTCTAAGCACCATCTGGAAGTCTCATCAGAAGCTCAAGTAAGTTCCTCTGATCTCCATCTTGGAAACTGGAGAAGCAAGAGATTTTTCTGACCCATTAAAAGCTTTTCCAGAAAGCTCTGGAAGACTTCTCAAACGGATCTGCGACACAGTCCAGAACCATCTGCGAGACTTCCTTGATCCCTGAAGAACACCTGGGAAGGCAAACTGCGAAGCCTCTGGGAAAAAGCATCTGAGTGACTTCCAAGAAGCGTCTGAATAGCTTCCCAAATGGTTCTCGGAGACTTCCTTGAAGCATCTCGGAAACTTCCCAAATATATCTGATAGACTTTCCCAAAAGTATCTGGAAGACTTTTTAGAATAATTTGTTCAGGGAAAGCTTCTCGTGGCAATCTAGGAGAATTCTCAGAGCTATCCAGAAAACTTCCTAGAAGCATCTGATTGGAGAGCAAAGTTCTCATGACAATTTAAAAGAGTTCCTTGCCAGGAGGGTCTGAAAAAAAAATTCTGAAAAAAAAAAGATGCATCTGGAAGAGTTTCCAAAGCAATCTGAAAAACTTTCCAGAGTATCTGGATAAGTTTCCAGAGGCGAGGGAATTTTTTTCAGAAACTTCCCAGACCCATTTGGAAAACTTTAGAGTCATCTGAACATTTCTAAGCAAGACGTTCCAGTCCTATTTGAGATGCATTTGGGAGAGTCCAAAGTTGCGTTTGGTACACTTACCCAGGCATCTGGAAATAAATCCAGAAGCACCTGGAAGATTCAGAATCATCTGGGAATTTCCCAGAACCAGCTGAAAGTCTTTTCATAAACATCTGAAAGACTTCTAACCAGCATCTGGAATTATCCTCAGAAGGTCAGGTAAGCTCCACTAAAACCATCTGAAACTGGAAAAGAAAGAGATTTGTCAGACCCATCAAAAGATTATCCAGAAAGCTCTGGGAGACTTCTCAGACCATCGGCGAGGACCCTATGCGATTTATTGAAGAACACCTATGAAGATTTTAGAGTTAACTTCTCAGAGTAATCTGGGAAGG
The DNA here is from genome assembly GCA_034211315.2 of Aedes japonicus. NCBI lineage: Eukaryota > Metazoa > Arthropoda > Insecta > Diptera > Culicidae > Aedes > Aedes japonicus. The sequence continues at coordinate 23,536 of JASCZW010010516.1, read as the reverse complement.
CTCTGGGAGGAAGCGTCTGAGTGACTTCCCAGAAGCATCTGAATAGCTTCCCAAATGGTTCTCGAAGACTTCCCTGAAGCATCTGAAAAACTTCCCAAGTACACCTGGGAGACTTCCCAAAAGCATCTGGACGACTTTCCAGAATCATCTGGCCAATTTTTGAAGCCAACATCTCATTAAAATTTGAAAGAATTCAAAGAGCAATTTCCCAGAAGAATTTGAAAGACATTCTTGCAGCATCTGAAAGACATCCCAGCACAGCTTCTAGCGAACTTCCCAGAAGCATATGCAGAGACTTCCGATACACCTGGGAGATTTCCCAGATACATCTGGGAGACTTTCTAGATGTATCTAAGAGACATTCTCGAATCATTTGGGAGACTTTTCGGAAAGGAGCTGGGAGACTTCCCAGATTCCCAGAGCAATTTGCCAAAAGGATCTGAAAGACATCCGTGTAGCATCTGGGAGACTTCCGAAAAACATTTGGGAGACTTTCAAGAAGCACCTGGGAGACTTCCCAAATGCATTTGGAAGACTCCCCAGTGATATATAGGATATTTCCCAGATGCATCCGAGAGACTTCACAGAATCTTGTTCCGAGAGACTTTACAGAAATTGTTTTTAGCGAACTTCTTACATAAATCTAGGAGAATTCTAAGAGCAATCCAGAGGAATTCCCAGAAGGGTCAGGGAGATTTCACAGAACCATCTGGAAGATTTCTCAGAAGATCTGAGAGACATCCTTGCTGCATAGATGAAACATCCCAGCAGCATCTCGCATTCCTTCGAGAAGCACCTGGCGACATTCCAGAATCATCTGGACAGATTATAGAGCTGAATTTCTCATAACATCCCTGGAAAACTTTTCATGAACATCTGGGAGACTTCCCAGAACCATCTAAATGATTTCTCAGAAGATCAGAGAGGCATCCTGTCAGCATCCGAAAAACATCGCGGCAGCATCTCGCATACTTCCCAAAGGCCTCTGGGAGACTTCCCAGAATCATCTGGACAGTTTGTAGAGCAAATTTCTCATAACAAACTTCGAAAATTCCCAGAGCAGTTCGCCAGAAGGATCTGAGTAACATAGCTGCAAAATCTGAGAGACATCTGAGACAGCAGCATCTGGAAAACTTCCTAGAATCATCTGGAAGACTTGCAAGAAATATCAGAGTCTACCCAGAAGTACCTGAGAGACTTCTTAGAAGCATCTAGTAGAAGCAACTTGGAGACTCCTCATATTCCCAGAGCAATTTCCAAGAACGATCCGAGAGACATTCCTGTATCATGTGGGAGATATTCCAGTCTCATCTCGAAGGCTCCCCAGAAACATATGGCAAATATCCTAACAGCATTTAGAATTTTTTCCGGAAGCATCTGGGAGACTTTCCAGTATTTGGAATTTTTATTAAGCGATATTCTTATATCAATCTGGGAGAATTCCAAGAGCAATCTAGAGAAAAATCGACGAAAATAATTGTTAAATTAAGTAGATTTCTATCGAAGAATGCCTGTTGTAGTTAGTGAGGCTTCCTAGCAACAACTGAGAGACTCTCCAGACGGTTCAGACAGATTTTCCAGAATCATCTAGAACGTTTGTACATGAAACTGCTGGGATAGTCATTTCCTGGGAAACAAGACCTCCCGGAAGCACCTATTTCTCAACATTTTGGGAGATTTCCCGCAGGCGTCTGGGTAATTCGAAATATCATCGGAGGCATTTCTAAGCTAAGTGTAGAGCAATCTAGGAGACTTCCTAGAAGTAACTGGACTGCTTTCCAAGCACATTTAGGAGGCTTCACAGAAACATGTGGGAGCTTGCCGGGAAGTCATAGAGCTTACTATGAAACAATTCTCGGTAACAATAAAACAATTCTGGAGACTTCCCAGAAGCATTGGAAAGACCTCCAAGACAAATCAGGGAGACTTGACTGATCAAATTGAGAGATTTCTCCGAAGCGTGTGGGCAGCGAGGTGCGTGAGACAGTCGGGCAGCCAAATCCTGATCAGCAGCCAGCGTGGCATTTATATAGCTAACTGATCAGAGCAATCTTGGAGACTTCCTAGAAGTAATTGGAATGCTTTCCAAGCACATCCAGGAGGCTTCACTGAAACATTTAGAAGCATTCCCAGATGCTTCGAACTTTCTATAAACAAACTGTCGATAATCATCTGGGAGACTTCCCAGAAATATCTGGAAGACTTCCCAGAAATATCTAAGAGACTTTTAAAAATTTATAAAGCATTACTGGAGACTTTCATATGCATAGAAAAGACTTCCAAGATTAGCCAGGGAGACTTCCTGGATCAATTTGAGAGGCTTCCCAGAAAAATCTGGAACAATTCCCATAAGCATCTTAGAGCTTGACTTTCCATCGCAATTTTGGAGGTTCCCCAATAGTATTTTGAAGGCTTTCTAGAGAAACCTAGAAGAATTCCTGGAGTAATCTAGGAGCGTTTGGGAGACTTCCCTGGAGCATCTTAGATATGAACTTTCCAGATCTGTAGGCCCACAAGAAGCATCAGGAACATTTCCCAGAACAAGCTGGGAGGATTTCCGGGTAGCTCAAATTCCCCAGAAAAATCTGGGAGCCATCCCGGATCGCTCTGGGAAACTTAGGGGCTGGTTCTTCACCAAGACATTTCGGATATTCTTTCCAGAATTATTTCAAAGAATTTAAAACTATCTGAAAAACTTCTCAGAACCATCAGGGTGATTTCACAAAATCATTAGCAGAATGTCTAGAACTATCTCATTCAATATGCGACAATCTCCAGAACCAGGTGAAAGATTTCCAAGAGTCATCTGGATCAAACTTCGTGAATCTTTTTTTTTTTTTTTGTCATTTCGAGAGGTTCAAAGCACTATCTTACCGACTTCCCAGAGACTTCAGGGGAGGCTTATAAGAGTAATCTAGGAGATTTTTTAGATCCATTTCGGAGACTTCTCATATTTATCGAGAGATTCATAACGCAATCTAGGACACTTCACACAGTCCTCTGAGAGGCTTTCTAGATGTCTACGGGCATTTTGGGAGGAACACTGTGCTTTAGATCGAAGGATTCCCCCAGATTCCTCAGCAAAGATGCATCTGAGAAGTTTTTCATAGGGCTTTGACATATGCCTCTGCCAGATGACAACATCTCGAACACCTCTCTGAGTCTCGTGGGAAACTTCCTATAATCAGTCCAACGGAATTCCTGAAGTCTCCTGGAAGCCTGTCGGATGTCTTTAGTTTCAAGAACTCTCCCAGGTACATCAGCCAATTGTTCTTGGTAATTTTTTATATGACTTTGCAATGTCAGCCTGATGACATCTAGGAGACTTCTCAGATATATCTTGAACACTTCTATGAAGCAACTGGGAGACTTCCTAGAATCAGGTTAGCTGAATTTCTGGAGACACCTGGAAGCCTGTAGCATGGCTTTATATTGAAGGACTCAGAATCTTCAGCATAGTGGTCTGGAAAGTTTTGCAATTGGCTTTCCAATGTCAGCCTGATGCCATTTAGGAAACTGATCAGATACTTCTCGACCACTTCTCTAATGCATCTGAGAGACTTCCTAGAACTATACAGAAGGGCTCATTACAACCAGTTGAACGGAAGCAAATAATAACTCTGTGAGAGAGTTGCTATGACTCAGTTCAATGTTGACAGCAAGGGGTCTATAACTATACTTCGGAAAAAGTGAGTTATTAAAGGCTACGAGTAACCTGACTCCTTGGAATCTTGAGAAGACTTCGAAGAAGTGATTTGGAGTAACGAAGATGTATCTGGGAAGTTTATTTGAGCATTCTGGTACACTTTTCAGGTTTAAAAAACTGAATCCCTAGGAGGTATTTGGCCTCCACATAATCTATAAAACAGGAAAAAGTAGAATGTCTCTAGAGCATCCAAATTTTTTTTCCAAAATTCTTGGATGGCTTTGTGTGGCTTGCCACAAATATCTGGGTGACTTCTCATCCAACCTTCATATGTGGTGAAAGTTTGTAGGAGTTTTGATGGGAGTGCTAGCTACTAAAGAAGTCTGCGGAAATAATTCTTTAAACTAGTCAAGGAACTTAAAAAAAACCTCCAACATAAAATTGGCTGAAATGCTTGAAAGCCTACGGTGATTTTTCACTAATCATTTTGGGAAAGTCGAGAGGACTTAAATGGGCTCCCTAAAAATGACAAATATTTCGCGTATTGAGTCCAAAGTTAGTTATGATTACAGATATTCCTGGCAGGAGTTCCAAACACGAGTTTACCAACTTTGCTGAAGTTTTCGGTGGAAAATTCTAGGGTTCTGGCTTCGAAGGACCAGACAATTATTCCATAATTTCGTACAAATTTTAGTAACCTGATATTGACTCATCATTCCCAAAATTTTTGTTAAACTTGTCTTAGAGATAGGTTCAAGAATGCTCCTAAGAGAGATTTTTCAGGCATTTACTGGAGCTACTTCGGGTTATTTAAGATCCTAATATCAACTATTTTCGAAAGGTGTTCTATACATTCTTGTTAGAGATTCCAGCCTTTGCTAATTTCAATTCTAGACTTTTGGAAACCATTTTCTATCGAGCAATTTTCCAAGGTCTATGGCCCTTTATTGTGAGGTCTGAATTTGCCAATGTCTCAATTTCTGAACAATATACTAGACATTTGTAATCGTAATTCAAGAAGATGCCAAAGTCGATTACAAACGTTCTCGTTATAGAAAAGAGATTCGAAGCAGTGCCGAATTGATGGAGAATTCTCCAGAAATTTTCTTCCAGAGATTTACCGATTCCATAAATTTTGGATTCCAGATTTTCTCTCCTGAAATAAATTCATCACCTTATAACTTCCTTAAATCCCAGCAAATTTCCTCAAAGAACAATTCGTTTTAACTCAATTCCAACAAATCTTCTCCAACTTTCCGCCGGCCACCCAGCAGTAATTCGCCTAAAGAGTGAGCGCCCCGCAGTAGTAAGTATGTGGCTGCAAATTTGCTCGACGGTCATTTAATTGACGCGTAGGTAATTATCGAAAGAAGAAAAAAAAAACGTTGCGCCGCGGCACTCGTCCAAGTAGGCGCGCGTGCTCTCTGCGTTGCTTCGACCCGGGCTCAGCCAAAAATCTCCGCAAGTTGGTTACGAGCCAGCCTACTTGGATTTTACGTTTAAATGCGCGCTGTTACCATTCCAAGTGCGAGATTTATGATCACGAGGTCGTAAATTCCACCACCCCACCTCCGGCGCCCCTTCGGGATGGCAATTTTTCGAGGGTGGTGCAGTAGTAGTCCATAGAAAGTAAAGAAGAACTTGCACTTCTGCTGCCGCTGCTGTCTCTAATTAAGTTGGTGAATTATGGGTAAAATCATGAATAGTAGCCAGCCCGTCGCCGGATATTGGTTATTATTACTATTACGATTGTTGCGGTGGCTCGGTTGGGTTGGCTATGGTTTTGGGGGAACTTCCCCATGGCTGCATGGTCACGGCTGACTGTGGTCATGACTTATGGATGATGGATCTTACTAGGAGGAACCAAAAAAATAAATAAGGCGGAATTAAGTTACTTTCGCTTTCCATTTGGAGTGTGCGCTGACCACCGCGTGCTAATGCCGTGAAACACAAACCGCAGGTAATTTATTGGCGGCGACTTTCCACGGACCGCCTTCCGGAATTCGAGCGACAAAATTCCGATCACAAGGTAGAAGTCTTGGATGATCGTTTTTCGGATAATGTCTTTGTGAAAGGCATGTGCCTAAGTTGCATTCGATAAATAAAGTCAATTAAAGTTTCATATAATCTAAGCTTATTCGGGCTGAAACGCTCTAAAAAAAACCATAAAATAGTGTTTGAAAATTGGTTGAAGAAGATGTAACTTCGAACAAAAAAGAGGAAACGTAATAAAACAACTTATAATAATTGAATGATTATGCGAGAATCAATGCTAACACTTCATATAAAATCAAACAACTGGCAATGCATAAATTGTTTAACAAAAAACATTCCTAAATTATAGACCAAAGATATCTAAGAATCAAAACTAATTTGTCGCGTAGTCAAACTGGACAAGGATTCTCCAACCGATCAAAATCATATATATATCATGCAAATAAGGGTGTCAATGCACGGCACTCAGGACCGAGTTATTGTAACAGTAATAAACTTATTTGCAGCATTTTATGGTGATAATCGCTCTCATGGAAAATAATGATTTGCCTCGATTGATGTCATCACATTTCCTTTTGTAGAAACTTTTATCCAAGAAATGAGAAGGACGATTTTTCTTCTGAGACATTACAATATCAAGAACGCCATTCCAAGGTCCACCAAGGTAGAAAATATATGCATCATGATTGTTGATCTTCCACTTCGCACACAAAACCTTGAAATTTTTAATCTGTAAATGCTAATCGTAGTTTCACAAGAAAAGCTTGAGTTATTGTGTTGTTCTATAAAAAAAATGTCACCTTAGGCTATACTGCAGAGAATCATTACAGTCATGTTAGTAATCATTTCGACTCAGCAGGATTTAATTTGCCGATAATTAAGTTTCAGCTGATGATTTTACGAGATACGTGATGTAAGGTAACGGGAAGTAATGCTTAGCTAGCTCCTTCATTGGGCCTCTGTACCAAATAAGTCATCATTATTTAATTTTATTCGTTTATTTGCACCTGCGCTCAATCGAGATCGCTCAGTGCCAGAAAAAAAGTTTTCACGCATATAAACTATCATGGAACTTAGGTTAAGGGGATCGACCCATTATTCACGGCCGTCTCTGAAAGTTAATAGGAATAACAATTTGGTTGTCGTGACGGAGAAGATGGAGTATGAATTTAGCGTATGATTAGTATGTGGTGGTTTTTGAAGATAAAAATTGTTCTATTGATTTGAGACCCTCCCCTTTCTGAAAGGGGGGCTATTCAACTCGAGAACCAATAAGAGAAATGGAATCAAATTTCGCATGTGGAAGTTTTTGAAGGAGGGAAATGTTTCTATGGTGATTTGAGACTCTTCCGTCATATGAGGATGAAGGGGGTGCTCTCAAACAAATGGAACCCAAATTTCTGCATTACTCGAGAAATAATCAAACAAATGGAACCAAATTTGAATGGACGAGTTTTTAAGGCATGAAATGTTTTTATGGTGGTTCAAAGCCTCCTCCTCTCTAAAAAGGGGGGCTTCATACAAAATGAAACAAACTTCAACCAAACATGAGAACTATACCTACTGCTTTGCAAATTTGTATTCAGTGGTTTTTGGGTCCAGGAAAGCATCTTATGATAGTTCGAGAGCCCTCCCGCTTCAAGCAAGGGGGATCCCATGCAAATGAAAAACAGAATTCCTGCATAACTCGAGAACTAATCAGCAAATGGAACCAAAATTGGTATGGGTGAGTTTTTGAAGGCAAGAAATGTTTTTTGTAGGTAATTTAAGACCTCTTCTCACTCATTAACATAACACATTTATTTTCAATTCTGAATCGTCTCACCATAACTCATAACATTATAACTTTAGATTTACTTTTGAAATGAACATTTTCAAAAGAAAAAAAAAAACTATTGGTTAACATACAAGTTAAACAAATTACAAGCTAAGGCTGATGTTAGTTAAAACACATAAATGAATTTCATGGACTCCAGATCACGTCGAGCCAAAACATCTCAATCTACCTTGCACCTGAAGGAAATCATAAAGTTCAGATCTCGAATCCATGATGCTCAGCACAAGACCTAATTATATGATATGTGTCTTGATAACCTTGTTCACATTCACAGAGATTGCTGTCGCTCAGTCAAACACTGTATGGGTGTTGAAGAACAACGATTACACTGAAAAATTAATTTTTCGTTTGTATTACGAACTCGAAACTGTCAAAAGCACTGAGTATTTGCCTGAGAGTTGACAAAGAAAGAACATTCGTTCATTCTACGAAAACAATGCAAAGAGCTACGAGTAATTTGTTACCAATAAAAAGAAACGTCTCTCTGGTGGTTGCATGAACGACTGACAGATCTACTTTATCGGCTCAAAATATAATAGCAAAATAAAAAACGCAACCACGAGTAGTTGTTCAGCGTTTTATTTTTAATGTTTCTGAACATGGGGTTCGATTCTTTATTTTTGGGAAGAACTGTGATTGAGTTCGTGGTTGATCTCAGTTTTTTGTTTTTTTTTTTGTTGTTCTATGTATTTGTTTCTATGTACAAAATCCATGTTTACGAAACGAGTGAAAACTTATTTACGAAAATAAATTATCAGTGTAGACATGAGGCGAAACATCACACGAATGAAGTATCAGCTATGGGATGATAGAATATTGTCATCACCCACATCACTTTTACTCCATTTATGCTGTCAGCTAACGAGTGACTGTTGACGAAAGATAGGGAAAAAATCATTGAAGGCGATTTGTCGATCAAAAGTATCGCATTCCATAGACCCAATTCCATAGTCCCAATCGAGTCCGCTCTCTCATTGCCCAGAATCTAACAATGAGAAGGGGCCCATACAAAGGTGATGATAAAATAATGCGAAGATAAAGAAGCTTAGAAGCTCTTGTATTTTCATAAGAAAATACGAGGAATGCTTTAGTCACTATAGAACTGAGACTATTCGTAATAATAAACGACTGATCCAAGCATCTGAGGCACTAAGCTCTAGTCTAAAGTGTATTGCAGCTAATTCAACGACATACACCGAACAAGGAGCTTGAAGTTTTCGTACGGCGCTGTGAATTTTGGAATTAACTTGGTCAAAATTTGCAGCATATATTACCGGAGAAATAATAAAGGATTCCATGAAGTTCCTGCTTCATGAGCAAATAAAAAAAACCGAACTGCCGAGGTCGGAGAAGCAAACATGTTTGAGAATATTTGACGAAGGGCTGACATCCTGTGTTATGTACAAATGGTACAAAGTCATGAAGCGAGTTTTAGGATTCAACTAAAGAAGCTTCTAAAATACCTGGGGATTCATAACTTCACAGTTGGTGAGGAGCCGAAGAGATAATGCTGAAAACCAATCCGAAAGTGGCAACATGCCAGCCAACACATAAAAACTCATGGTATGAGTCTAGTGCATGCAACTTAAAAACAACCGTATTTTATAACCGACAAAATGTTTATCCGGTACAACCTTCTAATCTTGAGCAGGTTCTGATAATTGTTCGAAGAAAGTTATTTTTGCTGACACTTTCGCTTCAGATACTCTAACATCGCGATGGGTAGATAGGAGTTGTGGTAGGACGCGGGTTGACCAGGTTTTTTAATGGCAATAACTCTCACCCGTTTCCAATCATCCGGTACAATATTAAGCTCCAGAAACTGATTAAACATGTACCTCTTTAGGATGTCTGAGATGTTCTTAAGCAAGTTGAGCTTGATCTTCCAGCCCCTGGAGCCGTATTGCCACACACGAAACACGAAACTCTACCATTGAAAAATGTCGGCTGATCTCATCTATCGAATTCTCGGTTTCGCGATTCTGCAGTGTCATCCGTGCCGGCGCAGGGTTCGGACAAGCTTTTCGATCAAACTTGAGGATCCATTGATCCGAGTGCTCCTCGCTCTCGTTGTTCGTAATTTTGCTACGCAATCTTCGCACCGTATTACAAAGAGCACTCATCGACGTTTAGCGCAATAGCCCATCCACGAATTTTCACCAGTAACCGCGTTTCTTGGCCTTAATGAGGCTCTTAAGTTCGCGTTGGAGAGCCGTTTACTTTTCGAAGGGTTCAGGTGTTCAACGTCTACGGAAAACTTTAACCGCGTCAGAGTTTTACGGTAAACCTCGGTGCATTGCTGATCCCACCATGGAGAAAGAGGGTTTCTTGCAAAAGTACGTTCTGGAACTGGTCGAGTTTGAGCTTGAAGCGCGCTGTCTAAGATCAGGTTGGAGAGGAAGTTATACTCTTCCAGCGGTGAAAGCCTTTTTACCGACACTACGGCTTCATCTACTGCTGTCCTAAACTTTGTCCAATCGATGTGACGGGTAAGATCATACGTGACGTTGACAGATTTCGACGAATTGAACCCGGTGGCAACCGAAATTTTTATGGGCAAATGATCACTACCGTGGGGATCTTGAATCACATTCCATGTGCAATCCAACGATAATGAATTCGAACAAAGTGTGAGGTCTAATCTACTGCCAACTGAGGATGTACCAGCCAAACGTGTTACTTCTCCATTGTTAAGTACTGTCATATTGAAGTTGTCACAAAGGTCATATATTAGGGAAGACCAGTTGTCATCGTACAGTTCTCCCCAGCCTGTACCATGAGAGTTAAAATCTCCCATGACCAACCGCGGAGCAGAAAGAACCGAACAAACATCTGAGAGTTGTTTTCGGTTAATGGAAGCTCTTGGAGGAATATAAACGGAAGCAATGCAAAGGCTTTTATTTTTAATAACAGCCTGACATGCGACAACTTCAATACCTGAATTGGAGGAAAATTCACTCGATAGAAGGAGTAGCACTTTTGATCCCCAAAAGTACTCCCTCCACGCGAATCCTCACGATCAAGACGAATAATATTGAAATCATGAACCGGAAGATTGATTTCGGAAGAGAGCCATGTTTCACAAAGAGCTGAATGCATCACAACCGGTAGTGTGAGCTAAAATTTGAATGATTCCAATTTAGGAATCAAGCTTCGACAATTCCACTGTAGAACAGTGATTAAATCCCCGACCTCATTTGGAAAATTATCCATCGAAGGAAATGATAGCTGCAAGGAGGGGCCACTTAATTGTCAATTGCTTCCAAAAGGTCTTCACTGTTGGAAGCATTGCCAAAACAATGCTTTTGAGAGGGTCAGAAATTTCGAGGTACTTGAAGATACCTTCGGCAATGTCATCAAATGAGAACAACCCACTTGAGGAGGGGCTTCTGTTCTTAAAATAGGGGCTTCAGGGTTTTGGATGTCCCCGGGAGAGATGGAAAGTCCTGGGTGTAGTTAGTACTACGGAAACCAGGAGGAATTGTGTTTTCCTTTTTTCCACCTCTTTTTGAAATGGGCAAGCTGGTCTCTTGAAGCACCTTCCGGAAAAGTGAACGACGTTCCCTCTTCAGCCAAATCAAAGTCAGACTCGTCATCTGACAGAGGAGCAAAGGGATTTGTATTGGCACTGGGTGATGGTGAGGCTTTTTTTCACCATTTCGGCGGAAGATTGCCTGCAACGCTGTTTTAGCGAGCGTTCTAATTGTTCCCGCGTTGTTTGTACTGCCGGGCACGCCGAGAGAGCATGAGGAGGAGTTCCCTTACAGAAAGCGCATTTTGGTGTGTTGTCTGCGCACGCGCCATTCCATGTCTCAGCGCGCCTTATTTCCGCAATGGGAGGTCGTATGTCCCATCTGCTGGCATTTCTGGCAGATCATGACCCGAGGTATAAACAACCGCATAGGTAGCCGAAGTTTTCCCAACTCGACGTATTGAGGGAGGGCTGAGCCAGAGAAGGTTACGCGAAACGAGTCTGATGGTGTAAACTTGTTTTCACCCTTATTGGTCGACATTGCGCCAAGTTTGCGCACATCCAGTATCTTAACCGGTGACAGCAGAGGGTTCTTAAATCGACCAACCCCCCGCTTCAGCAGGATCTCAGGGGTCAGACTCGTATCGGTGATCACACCTTCGATTTCAATACCTACCCCGAGCTGGGACATATACCCAATACTCGAGTGTAATAAACTGAGAGACAGCAAACTCATTTGCCTGCTGAAGGTTGGACACAACGACCCGAAGTTTATTCGGTCTTACTTTTATTATCTCGGTCACGGCCGAGAATCGCTTCGTCAGATCATCAGAAATCTGACAAACATTCAGAAGTTTCGATTTGGGCTGAAAAATAAACAACCCATGGACCAGTTGAACTGTCTGGATAAGCACGTGATCTGGTAACTCTATGAGCTACCTCATCATTTCGTGCCATAGATGATTCATCTTGTGATAAATCATCCATGGCTCGCTTGTGGGAGCTTATCACGCTCAATCACTAACGTAATTATCTACAATCAATCACAGATAAACAAACTAAACCTAAACAAACTAAACCTAAGCACACTCTCACACACTATCAATCACTCTCCGCATTCACACACACACACACACACTACGATTAAAATGAATTCAGAAGGGCGAGAAACAAAATCTTATCTTATATTCTACTAAAAAACTTATCTTATATGTATCACGGATCTACTGCAGCCGGGCGACGAATGTGTGCTGCTGCTGCCGAGCGACGATGAGTGACCGCGTGTACCGTCTAAGGGTGGAGCTGAACGATGACGATGATGTTGCTGGTCGGTGGTAGTTGGTGGATGGAAGAATGCACGCTTCACACGATGGGCTGCTGGTATGCGTGCCGTATAGATGCGGAACAATATGGCTTCTCGATCGTGGCAATATTGCTAATTGCAATTAATGACGCTGTTGCACCACTTATCACACAATGTTCTCTTCTTCAGTAAACCAAGACTGATTTCACTCGCGACGATTTCACTGGCGATCGAGAAAAACTAATACTGAAGACTGTAAACAACTCGTAAAAAGCTTCCAAAGCAACGGAAAGCGGACCGAACGAACTGTACCGTTCGCGTGTTCACTGGGCAATGAGATGGAGTTTTGAGCGTGTACGTTATTGATACAACAGGCCATAGTTGGAAACACACAAAAATATGTACCCAACATTGGGTCTACGATTTTCTTGTAAAATCATCGTTAAATTAGCTATGTGAACAGTTAGTTTGTAACGTGTAACTATGTTCTGCACATCCAGACTGCTTTACTTGCCTTATCGATTCAATTAAGCCAAATTTAAATCACTTGAAATCGTGTAGATCATCTGTTCAGCATAACCAGTGAAATCATGATGCCCCAATAGTTCAAGAAACCGAAAATTACGCGGAAGTGAACAACTATAAGATGATGAATATTGTCTCAATTGCTTCGGATTACATCTATCATGCTAATAGTAACATGATTTACTTGATGAAGTTTTTTCAGAAGCAGATAATTTATCATCTCCATGCAAAGCGCTAGGAGCGGACAGTAATTTTATTGCTAGAACAAATAGACATGAAGAGAAAGGGTATTGATAGATCCGTAAGAGAACGGCAGGCAGGCTTTTGAAATTGAATAGATGTAAGTTTGAAAACGAGCGGAGGGCATTTGAACGGTAGTATACGATCAGGCACATAACCCTTTGTCATACTACCCTATGCAGGATAGGCAGGGGGAAACCCTTGACTGACAAAAGGTTATGCAAACCGATCGTGCTCTTATACTACCTATTGCTTGTTTCTAGTTCTAGCGATTTGTCCGTCTCCTAATACTGCCTAGCACGGGTGAGAAATTATCTCCCGCTGTTGGGCAGTATTAGGAGACGGACAAATCGCTAGAACTAGAAACAAGCAATAGGTAGTATAAGAGCACGATCGGTTGCATAACCTTTTGTCAGTCAAGGGGATTTCCCCCCTTGCCTATCCTGCATAGGGTAGTATGACAAAGGGTTATGTGCCTGATCGTATACTACCGTTCAAATGCCCTCCGCTCGTTTTCAAACTTACATCTATTCAATTTCAAAAGCCTGCCGTTCTCTTACGGATCTATCAATACGCTTTCTCTTCATGTCTATTTGTTCTAGCAATAAAATTACTGTCCGCTCCTAGCGCTTTGCATGGAGATGATAAATTATCTGCTTCTGAAAAAACTTCATCAAAGATCGTTACTTCCGCGCTGGGGAGAATACAAAAATAACAATCAAAAATGATTTACTTGATTATCGCTAAATTAATGACACATTTGGTACATATGTAGGCCGAATGAAGGAGCTAGGCTAACATCACATCCCCTTACCCTATGATAATTAAATTTCAAAATTATATAGTCTTGAAGGACAGTTTACCAGCTCAAATATGTATGCGTCAAGTGGCGGGAATATCTGCATCATCAGCATCAGAATGTGTTCATCCGAAATTGTAACTTAAATTAAAATAATCAATCAATAAATTGGCTGAGATTTTGTATTGTGCAACACCTGTAGCTATAGTCACTAGATTCATAGTCTGGCGGATACAACGACGGGAGCCAATTTTAACTGTCAGTTGGCGGAGCCAATCGAGCATATCTCGAGTAATTTATGTGAAAGGCCTAAAGCCATTTGTAAACAATGACTTTAAACGTTTCTCACGAATTACGAGAATCCCACCATATCCTGCTACTTCATATGGTAGAACTAACATTCTTCTACCAAATGCTGCTTCCATTTCACGAGAATGATTTAAGATTCAAGAGAAATCGATATTTATATTCATTGTTTACAAATAGAATTTAGGCCCTTAACATGAATTTCCTGAGACATGCTCGATTGGCTTCGCCAAGTGACAGTTCAAATTGGCTCCCGTCGTTGTATCCGCCAGACTATGAATCTAGTGACTATAATCAAATAAGCGATGAAATTTTCCGATGATTTCCATCCATGCTACGAAAAAACAGAACCCCTCGCGATATTTGACATCACACCCAGTCGAAATTATGAATGATATCTCTGCCACCACCTCCGCTTCAGAAGCAATCAACATTTTATTTAGACCTCACGGATCAAGCAGATCCTCAATCTCTCTTTCACCTCGACAGTCCCGAGAGACCACACCATCGCGGGTTTCTCATCCTATCAAAAGAAGTCGGCAATAAACATTCACCCTGATAAATTGCTACAGGAAAAGTATCTTGCCGGCTATGTGGGAGAAAACCGCTTTCAGCGGTCTCAAATTTGCATAAAATTGAAATAAATCACAAATTATGGTTTTTCTCGTTCCTTTTTCATTTCACTCGCATTCGTTCGTAACAATGTCAAAACAATTGTTCCGCGAGAAATGCGCAATCATTTGTCTTCTACTAGGGACAGAGCCAGGATGCATGACATCAGGATTCGCTCAATTTGCTAAGAAGATCAAACAACCTTCTGGCCAGCAGACAAAGTACAAGGACGTCTTAATGCACTGACTTAAGAAACTGCTGGGAGAAAGCACCGGCTGGCTGCCCACCGATGTAGGTATCTTCTGTCGAATATCTGGGCCTTACTGTCGTTATCAGCGAAACAACCTTCAACTTATTATTCAAATCATAATCCCTGGCAGTGCAAGTTGACTGACTTTGTCAGTTGATGGGAAAAGTTAGTATAGTAGTGGAATGGATATTTGTATCGCAGCGTGATGGGAAAAAATTTGGCATACAAATTGAGATTGGTAAGCAGAATGTCAATTGAGATGCGAGCCATATCTGGAAGTAACGTTCATCCCTGTACGAAGTTTATCTTTACAGTTGTAAAAACATGCTATGCATCACGTCCGGTGGGGTGTCCCTCTTTGGACTGTGGAAAGGAAATTACATAGCATTAAAGTGAATGAAAATCTAACTGCGGAAAGTTTTTTATCACTTATCAGAGTTTAAATTTTTGCCGGATCTCAAGTTGTCAATGAATAAGTTGCACTTCCATCGTTATTAATGAGAAGCTTTGGATTCTTGTGCCATTTGGACAATAGTATAGTTGTGTGGCAATTACAATCATACTCTTTGCCGAGTTGAAAATCTTTCCTTTTCGGAATATCTAAACTATGCATCTGATGTATGGTTTTGCTAAATAAGTCGCCTTCACTCACTGTGGGCAAATTATTCCCCATATGCTTGTTTCCGTTAAAATCATATTTCTAGTTGTGCTAAAGAAGAAGTTTTTGTATGGAAAATATGTTATTGTATATGTATAAGTTTAAATATTAAACCGTAAACGAGACTTGACATTTTGTCAGACTATTCGTACAGATTTGTGAGCCAGTTTTTCGGCAAACTTCAGTTGAAATGTGTAACTCAAAAACGAAGCATGATAGAATTGATTTTTTTTACCAAGAGCAAGAACAGTTTCTCAAGCATGATTTTTTCCCACCATTTTGACCAACCTCTGCACAAAACCAACCATGCCCTTCAGATCTGACTCCACAAAGCCCAGCATAAAAACAAAAAACGTTATCTTTGTCCTTGATAGCCTTGTCCACGATCACAGAGATGGCTGGGAGAGCCAACATGGAGCATATGAGCGTTTCAAAAATAATGATGTTACGATGAACACATCCATCCCCATAAACCAATATTTCTTCGACACCTTATGATGATGATGAGATGATGATGAGATACTACCATCTATTGTAGCAAGGTAACTTTCCATAGCAGTGGAATAATCTGAAAAACGATTTGATCAGGATTCTACTGTTGTTTGTGATCTTCAAGCTCCTGTATGAAGGGCCAAAAACGTTTGGGCGGGCCCGTAAGCAGAGACACTTACGCGAAACCCGCGAATATAGGGAAGAGAATCTCCTTCCAAAAGCAAGTTCACACATACAGCATTAGAGTCGAGCCCTCGATTGACAGAATAAACCCAATAGATTGGGTCGAAGAGCCCGCCCTCGTTCCACGAAATGTTAACAATAGGGAGGAGGCAGTCCCATGCTCCCTATCCAAATCGTTTCACTTGGGTGCCCTGATGGTCCCTCCCTTTTCCCGTTATATATTATGTCAATATGATGATATTCAGTATATTTTGTAATGGTCATTTGATTGCTTACCTTGTGTTAGAAAATTTGTCTGAAAGTAAAATTGGTTAGGGTTTATACTGTTCTTTATTGCTCTGTATTGTCTCGATATTACTGCATTTGAAGAGTTGACTTTAGGATGACGATATGATATTGCTCTTGGTCATAGGATATGAAGAGAATAGAAAGGAAAAGGGATTAGTGATTGGTAACACAGCTATGCGCATGTGAGATTTTCATGGTGATATTCTCACAACGGCCGTTCAGAATGGTTCGACGAATGCATATGAGAGATCATTCCCGTAGAGTTTTCGCTCGCTTACTCAATTCCATAATGTTTGGTTATAGAATACAAGAAACGTTTTACAACGTGCTTCATTTGGAATAACAGGGCAATGATCCCCCATCTCATCTTCAAGTGATCATTACAAGCTGTCCATTTGGTTCAGGCACTTTTGAACTTTGATGGGGCAGCCGATTCACACATGAAATCTGCCGCGACCGACTCGACAGAACGCGCCCATACCCCTTTCTGAACCGAAGAGCAGGAACCAATATTTCTTCGACACCTTAATGATGAAACAAGTTTGTCGTCGAACCAAATCTCATTTTCTCCACTTATGCTTCCGAATGACAAGTGACTGTTGACGAAAAATGAGGAAAAAATATTGATGACGATTTATCAATCATAAATCGCCTTCCATAGCACGAGCTTTTGAGAGGCGAGTCCGCTCTCTCATTGCCCGGAATTAATACACGAGATCGCACACAAAGAAACAAACCAAACGACATTTTATTCATTAAGAAATTAAAATTCACAAAAATACTTCTACTCCCTGCCGTGTCGCTTTGCGGCAGTTAGCCTGAAATTTGGCAATAGGTGAAAAAGAAGCTCGCAGGCATAGTCTTCAGTTCCTTGGTCACGTTTTGATCACAAAGTTATTAGAATTTACTCTCCTCTTCAAATTTTCCCAGAAATCCTTGATTTGGTGGAGCTGGGGCACGTTGGAAGGGTTGGCTTGCTGGGGCACTACCAGAATGCCCAATCGCTCAATTTCCTCCAGCGCCCGCTTCGAGTAGTGGGTCGACGCCAAAACACCACGACGTCGTCCTTGTGGTACTTTTTAATGAAGGCGGCAACTTCTGAAAGCCACTTCATTGCCGTTCACTGCCAGTTCCCTGCCAGCCCCGATAAAAAGAAGAGGGGACGTGACATCCCCTTATCACTGATTGTGAGCTACAGCAACACCTTCTTTGGGAACTTCTTGTGCGCTATGTACTTCACATCGCTGCTAATTGTCTTTTGTGGTGAAGTAGCCTGTGCCTTGCGAGTCGTTACTGTCCAACGTGAGGTACGCCTCGTCGTCCAGAACGACCACCACGTTCCGCTTCGCCGGGAAGATCGCTTTGACCAGAATCTTCAACGGTTGTTTCTGGGATTCCGCTTGGTTCTCAGACACTGCTGGCTTGGACTGGTGCTTCCGCATGTGGATAATTATTTTCTCGCACTGACCTCTCAGCCCAACGCATTTTGCAAGGCCACCTTGCCTTTTGTCTTCCGTTTAAGGATGGATGGACTCTTCCTTCACCAGAAGTACCAGAATCTTGTAGATGTTTCCTTGATCGTATCCGGCTGACACATAGTGGGCCACGATGGCTTGCCGGATGCAGCAGGCCGTATGTACAAACCATAGATCGAAGTTGTTTCACTGTTTTCACCATAGCTTCCGTAAACAAACTGAAGGACACCTGAAAAACTGAAGAACAACTAGTATATATTGACTACTGACCAGTGGACCTACCACAAAGTGGCAGGGTAATCGCATGAAAAATTTACAGGGTGTCCGAATTTGTGTTAAAACTATCTTTTATTGTTGGATTAAATAATCAATATGTATAGTTTACAAATTACAAGTTTTATTTGTTCATTTCACAATGGCCGCCTCGTTCTGAGATGCACACCTTTAAACGTTTAAAGTTATCAACGATGGCTGCGATTTCTTCTACAGATTAAGATAAGAACCATAATTTATATTTATAATTAATATATATAATTTATATTAATTTTAAAAGTTTTTTTTAAATTTTAAAACTTTAAAAGAAACGGTTTTACACTCAGTAGCAAAAAAAAATTCACCTCGGCTTTTTTTTTGCACCGATATAGCAGCAAGGCCAATATTGGGTGAAAATGAGAAATACTCACGTTGGTGCGTCAACTTTGATGCCAGCTGTAGTCCAAACCATTTGATGGAAATAGTTCAAATTTTGACCACATTATATTCTGTACTGTTTTAAGCTATGGATGAATTTTTACTACGCTACCTAAATTTTTCACAGAAATACGGATTTTTGAAATTACTATGTCCAAAAATGACTTTTTCATATATGTTACGATAACTTCAAGTGTATAAATTTTATCAACATTTTTATCAACATTATCACATAAAGGTCTATGCATTGATTAAAGTGTTGTAAAGTTTTTCAACTAAAAATATTGATAGTTGACAAAGTTACAGAACGTTGAACAACGCATTATTTGGGAGCAAAAATTTTGCTCGGTTTTTTTGCTACTGAGTGTAGATGTTCTAGTGATTTATGTAGGTGTATTGAAGGCTCTTGCCTTCAAGATGGACCATACCAAATAATCCATCGGATGAATGGCCATTCATTTTTCGTTAAAAAGCTTGGGAAAATGCGTTCGCAAAGACTAAAAGCAACAATCAATATGCCACTAACGATTTGAAATTGGTTCACTATTGTAGAACCCCTTGGTCTAAAGTACACCTTGAAGTCGATACCTTGTTATACATATTTGCGCCTGTGTTTTCATTTGCTGTGTTATTTTGACTGAATATTTGAGAGTTTGTTCGTGTGAGTTCATTATTAGGGGCGCATTATTGACCTTGAGACCGAGCGTGGGACCGATGTGCTAGTACTAACTGAGCCAAGAAAAAATCGTATTTGTATGGGACCTACTGGTCTTAGAGTTAGTCTATGCTAATAGTATTTTTGCTCCATGAGCCGGCGCCCAGTCTTGTTGAAAAATCCGTTCATTTTGCCGAAATTCTGCGATGCCCAAGAAGCTACGAGCGGGTGGATAGTCATGAAAAATATGAAAATATTTCTTGGTTCAGGAAGTACTAGCACACCGGTCCCAGGTTCGGTCCCAAGCTAATGATTCACCCTAATAACAACAATCAATATGCAACTTCAGCGATTTGAAATTGGTTCACTGTTTTAGAACCCCTTAGTCTGAAGTATACCTTGAAGCCAGCACCTTGCTGTACATATTTGCGCCTTTGTTTTGATTTGCTGTGTTATTTTGACAGAATATTTGAGAGTGTGTTCGTGTGGGCGCATAATTAAGCTTGGGACAGAGCTTGGCACCGATGTGTTAGTACTGACTGTGCCAAAAATCGTTTTTGTATGGGACCTACTGGTCTTAGAGTTGGTCTATGCTAATAACGTAACTCTCACCAACACATCCTTAAATATTGTGTCAAAATTAACAAAGCGAATCAAAACAACAACAAAAATACTAGTATACCAAAGGTGCACCAAAAAGCGTAAGAATTATTGCAAGGCGCAGACTGCAAGGTGTACTGCGGACCTAGAGGTTCTACAACAGTGAATCAATTTGAAATTGCTATTCATATTGATTGTTGCTCACCCTGTAATTCATTCTTGTGCTTTTCGGTACTAGAATATTTGTTTTTGTTTTGATTCACAGTGATTTTTTGAAAGAATATTTTAGGGGTTTTACGATGTGAGTTATAGTTTAGGGGCGATTCATTAAGCTTAGGACTGAGCTTGGTATCGATGTGCTGGTACTTCCGGAGCCCTATATCCGTTATCTTCATGTGACTATCCAGCTCCGCCTGCCTGAACTGGGGCTCTAGAAGTGTGGGATCTACCGTGCTGGTTTTGGCCTCAATAAATTTCAGTGAGCCACTTCTTTCCCATTAAAATTGATGGTGTAGAGTCCCTATAGGGTTTGTTTCAAGATTAGCTTTGTGTGATGGGTTTTTTTCCGAAAAAAATAATGCCCAATGAGCACACTAAAGCACCCTGAATATTTTTTCTTCAGAAAACACACGGTAGTGTCAACAATCAATATGAAACTAGCGATTTGAAATTGGTTCACTGTTGTAGAACCCCTTGGTCCAGAGAGTACACCTTGAAGCCAGCACCTTGCTGTACATATTTGCACCTTTGTATTGATTCGCTGTATTATTTTGACAGAATATTTGAGGGTGGGTATTGTTCGTGTGAGTTACATTTTAAGGGGCAAATCATTAAGCTTGGGACCGAACTTAGGACCAATGTGCTAGTACTGACTGGAGCCAAGAAAAACATCCTATTTGTTCGGAACTTACTGGCCTTAGAGTTAGTCTATGGTAGCAACAATCAATGTGCAACTAGCGATTCGAAATTGGTTCACTGTTGTAGAACCCTAGGTCCGAAGTATACCTTGCAGTCTGCACCTTGCAATAATTCTTGCGCTTTTCAGTACCTTCTGGTACCTAGTGTCTTGGTTGTTGTTTTGATTCGCTATGTGGTTTTGACACAACATTTGAGGATGTGTTGGTGTGAGCTACGTTGTTAGGGGCGAGTCATACAAGCTTGGGACGGAGCTTGGGACCGATGTTCTAGTACTGACTGAGCCAAGAAAAAAATCGTATTTGTTCGGGACCCACTGAGTGCTTAGAGTTAGTCTATGATGGTAGTATGCTATCAATGGCTGCCAAACACAAACTAAATGACAAAACTAAACTAAATGAATAATCCCAAGGTCTTTTTATTTTAATAGTATTCACACATGCCTAAAAGTTACAGCTATAGTTTCCACTATTGATAAATTGTTATCATACCGGATTTCAGCGAAAAGCGATAATGACAATCACGTACCATTTAGAGGATTTTTTAAAGTTGTATATGTTTATTTATTTTTTATATTAATTGGAAATCACATTATTTTCAGAGGGCTCATTAGACTAATAGTATTCATCATTATTTCTTAATTTATTGCTCATATTAATTCATCTATCATATTCCTAAAATAATGATTGTATGGCTAACCCTACCATATCCAAGGAATGGTGCATGTTACCAAACCATAACCCATTTGCAGATAACGTCGACCTTTTGCGCACAGGATTGCAGGTTTTCCAAAGCGTAATGCCGGCTAGAGAATTGGAAAGCACGAAATTGATTTATGAAACCAATCCGTTTCTAGCGATCGTACCAGTTGTGCACACTGAAGGTTGATGATCTTGATTTGAAGCAAATACCACTCATAATTTTTCAGCATCAAAGATTTATTGGATTGCTGGAATTTCTCTGGTTCCATAGAATCATATATAGGCACCATGCTTTGTCTCCTAACGTTGCCAAAGCAAAAGAAGTTTAACTGGCAGTATAGATTCCAACGAAGGAATCGATGTTTTAATCAATCCCAGACACATGATTTATTCCTTATTGAAGTTCTCTAAAGGCCTCTGTGTGACCACCTCTGCTCAACCGAATGCTTCCTTCAACACATTAGTTCTAATTGTCGATTATTTCATGCCCTTTCATCCTCCATTCGCTATGATACAACATCATTGTACTACACGAGATAGAACGAAATGCTTCTTCGACATCACATCTATTTGTCAACGACAGAACTGAGAGCATTAGAAATGAAAAGCAAACATGCAGATTCCACCTATTCCAAACGATGATGATCTGACCCCGACTTGGCCAAGGCATTATTTTTAAACCAGCCGCTCCAATATCCGTCTACCACAGATGAATGACATCGATTTGCCGGATCATTTATAGAACAGTGAAAGGTATTGTCGTTCGACTTGAAAACTGAAATAACACGCTACACTCGAGCAATGAAGAGTTGTAATGCGCACATCATTCGAAACTCTGTATAACGTATATATGCCGAGAATAAAATCCAATACCGTTGTCCGTTTTTAACATTTTATACAGGAAGCGACAGCTACGCTCCACCATTTCTGGTAGAGGAGCTAAACTGCTCTGACCGAATCGGAAGCAAAGAAACGAGATCCGGTATTCAAATTGTCACGCACCCCACATTGACACACGTTCGAATGGATGCTGCCTGGTGTAAATATTACGCGAAATGTGAGAATCGGAAAAATACTCACAGTTCAAAAAAGTATAGATTCTGCAAAATAATCGCTTTCGTCGCTTTTCATTTTGCGATAGACGATAACTAGCGATGGTGATATAGATATGAGAAGTGAGTAGTTCACCAAAAATGTGGGTACAACCTTTTTGGAATCCTAAATATGTATGTATGCACAAAGTTACGAGTAGCTTTATGTTACTCAATCATGGATAAATATATGTCAATAAGTTTTTTTGTTACCTTTGGGACACTCGAGACGTTTGTGACATAAAGTTAAATTGCATCACCTTCAATAAGCTGTAACATTTCACCCTTTGGGTTGATTTCAGCAACAAGCACTTTGGGTGAAGCCGACCTTCAGCGTGTGTTGTTTACACTGTGTGGAGGATTTCATTGTGAAATGTGTCGTAAATTCTAAAAATGGAGTCGAAGGAAAGCAAGTGCGCGAGCACGTTTTGCACACGCACCGCAGCTTAGCCCGCTTTTTCCGCACTGAGCCATCGGAGGAAATGTTGAAAGTTCACTCAGTCAACGGTGTCTCTGTATCATATAAAACAATTCGGGGAACGTTTAACCAACGATAAACGATTACATACTTGTGTGCTTTTCAAGTGAAATCAAGCAAACGTAATTTGCGATCGACCCTCGGTCCCTTTAATTTCATGTATCCGTAACTTTTGAACAGATCTCGAATTGTCAAGATTGACAAAGAGAAACGTCAGTGGGATGTAATGATATTTCCAAAGTATACTAAAAGTACAAGGTATTATATTCGCTGCAATGCTTATGTAGTGGTACGAAAAGCAAGTGCAAAAAATAATTATGAAATG